>FYEU01000317.1:365144-473560 GCA_900188575.1 Geosmithia putterillii
CCTCTCTCTCTCTGTGTCTGTGTCTGTGTCTGTGTCTGGGTCTCTGTGTCTCTGTGTCTCTGTGTCTCGGTGTCTCGGTTGCCTCTGTCCATCCCAATAATGGGCCCGACCGCAGGCCCGCGCCGCACGCGCGCTCCCCCGCTCTGCAGGTTGGCCTAGGTCTGCATTATTAGTTATTACAGAGTACTCGTACTATGTGACTTGTGGAGTATTACAGACTGCGAGACTGCGAGTACAGTGATGCAAGCACTACCAGAGTTTACTCTGTATCCGTACTTACCGAGTACGGAGTAAAAGGAGGGCCCCCAAGGTCCTTGCCGGGCCAGAGGAGATGAGAGTTGGGGCTCACGGCTGTGTATAGGGAGGTGAGCCCACTGTATTCGTACACGTACAACAACTCCACGGAGACGTCTGGCTCGGGTGCTGGCTCGGTTGGCTGCTGGCGGGTTGCTGGCGGGCTGCTGACCACGGTGGTGCTAATAGAGGTACGTGTAAGGTATTCTTACGAGTATTAGTACGAGTATTCATGCTGCTACTGTGGCCAAGGAAGTATACATTACGCATTACGCCGTACGATGGAGAGGTACTCCGTAGACTGTACAAGTTACTACCAGTAGTAGTAGACTATGGCGCAGACTGCAGAGGAGGATACAGCGTAAAATGTACCCTGTACCCCGTACAGCCAGTACAATGCACGAGTACAGTACATCTTCAATGTACCCTGTACTTGTACCAGGCGACCGACCGACTTTTTGACTTCCAAGTGGTATTGGGTCCGGGCAGTCTCCAGTTTGTCCAGACCCTGCCGCGTTGCGCCCGCGTTTACTCTGAACGGCAAGGTCCCCTCCCCAAGCAAGCCAAGCTCCGGCCAGGCCAGGCCAAGACCGACAAGGCGAGGCCGCCAAGACCAGAATCCAGCCATGAATGGGGTCAAAGGTCAGGGTGTCTCGTGACGAGAAAATGCATGCTGTTGGCTTTGCTCGTCCGTCTGCTGTCCATCAGTTCATCATCTGCCAGTTTGTCAGTCTGTTCATCTTGTCCGTGTCTCTTCTTCTTCTTCTTCCCATCTCCATCTAATTATACTCACCTACGGATAACCCCAGTATTACTCCATCTTCATGCTAAGATCAACCGCCAAAGTCTGCGGATACGCCAAAAAAAAGCTGACGCGCGCCACACTACATACGAATACATACACGCACCACACCCTCCTCGGCTTACAGTCAGTCCCTTGAGTCCGTAGCGCCACTCGCCAACGGGCAGGGCCAAGACACACATCAGCCAAGCCATCCTTCTTCCTTGGGCTTGGCTCTTCTTATTCTTGTCCTTGTCTCCCCTCCTCCTCTTCTCTACTCTTCACTCTACTCTCACTCTACGGATACTTGTTACATCTACAACTCTTCTTTCACCCTTCATCTTAGGAGATTCGTTCCCACTCACGGCAGGGGGACCATGTCATGACCCCATAGACCACCAACACGAGTCAACTCACATTCCACCACCGCCGAGTACGCATACTTTGCGAGGAGCACAGAGTACACAGAGTACACAGAATACACATTGGCTTTTGAACATCAACAAGTCCATCCTTGTCAGCAGCAGAACATTCATCTGCCAAGCACAAAACCCCCTTCATCACCACCATACAACACTCCATCTCCATCTCCAACACTACAACACTCCCACCGGACATTGACATCCGTCAAGACATCGCCACAATGTCCATCTCGGCTTCCAAACAGCAACGCATCGACGTCTGGCGTACCGAAGTCGCAGCCCTGACCCTCGCCGCTGCCGCCGCCGCCTCCGCCGCGCCCCCCACAGCCGGCTCATCCACCGCATCAACCATCACATCCTCATCCGGCGCATCAGACTGCCTCATGCCCACCGCCGGCGCTGGCACCGCACCAGCCTTCCCCTTCCCGCCCCTCGACCTCGGCCTTGACCCAGAGGACCAGGACGACTCGGAGCCAGCAGCACCGGGCGACTTCCACGGCGGGGGCCACAAGGGACACAGCAGGAGCCGTCGCTCCCTCTGGCGTCGCCTCGCCCGTCGCGTTATCCGTCGCACGGGAGCCAACCCCGTCTCCGACGCCAACCTCGAGCAGATTGACGTCCACGGCGACGGCTACCCAGACCAGCTCCACCACCAGCACCAGGGCTTCGATCCCATGCACCATGGTCGCGAGTTTGGCAGCATCCCCAGCGACCCCGATGCCGCCGCCTACCGCACAGACATGTATCGCGCCCTGAGGACCTCGCCTGACAGGGATGTCGATATCCCGCCGCGACTCGCCCACGGGCAGCAGAACCCCGACCCGGAGGAGGGCATCAGCAGCCGCGAGGAGGGCCCCGATGCCAAGCGAGCGAGGAATACCGACGAGAGGCTCGACAGGGCCGCACGGCTGCTCGTCCAGGTCCGCATGTCGACTGCACCGCCTCTGGGTTAGACATGACTGTCATTGGCATACCCGCCATTGTCACCATCCTTGTCACAGCTGCCATACTGTCATTTCTAATTGTTTTCAACAACTTTTGTCATTCCTTTCGAGCAATTGCCCTTTTTTTTCTATCCACATTCTTGGCAACCCTGGCTAGTGGCTACACCATCACGATATACCCCCAACACAACACACAAACAAGACGGAAACATACACACACGAACAAGTACACAGAAAGCACAGAAGAGACGTCAATGACATGTATCAACTCTCTGTAGTATTCAAACACACACACACACCCTTATGATATATAATTAATGGAAACGGACTATCACGATTGCATCTGCTTGCCATGTACTTGCACCGTCGTCGATCGCGCGCTCTGAATCACTTACAAACACTTACAACCGGAGCACGGCCTCTTACGGACATAACGTGGCCTTGCATCATCTCCAAAAATAGCAAACATGCGCGACCATACCTGCAGGACTTAATTAACCCCAAGGCTTGTTTCTCCTGGTAGTTTCTCCTTGCGGGTTTTTCTCTCAGTCTTCCTCACGGTTTCCTCCCTTCGGACTGTCTTTACGGTCTCTCCTTGCAGAGCATTGTAATTGTAACATCATTTTTTTCGTCTTTTTTTCCCGCAAATATGTAGTCACTGCTAAAAACAGATGTGCGCCGTGAACCGAGGCAAGGTACGAGCAGTCTGGCTGAGAGGAGGATAGTCGTGCGATTAAATTGGCGGTCGGGTAGAGAAAAGAAGAAAAGAGAGAACAAGACTCGCCTTCACCACCACCAGAGGAGCAGCTACTGAGGAATCGTGTACCCTTTTTCTTTCCCCTCCCTGTAGATGGAACAAGACCAACAAACCGAGACGTTTCCGCGCCGTCATGATAGGAAATCCCATGCTCCCTTCCAAAGAACACCCGAACCAAGCCTCCTTCCCTCCCTTTGCTGCGTAAAGACAAGAATAAATAGGCAGCCCGCAGAAAGCGCAAAGACACACGCGCACGCAACAACAGTTATATCACCACCCAGCAAACCAGCCGTGCGGGCCGTCGCGCCCTCGAGACAAGACGTAGCACTGCCGCGTCCTTCATCCTCCTCTCAGCCCCTCCCGACGAGGGGGAGGGGCCTCGCAAGGAAACGACACAGAGTGAGTCACGCGAGGGCCGTCGACCTGCGCATGTCGACCTCCAAATTTGCCGAGACGCCATTGGTATCGAACGAGCCAGAAATTTACGAAGCGGGAGCAGCCTCCTCGGCGGGCTTGGCCTCCTCCTCAGCGGGCTTGGCCTCCTCCTCGGCAGGCTTGGCCTCGCCCTCCTCCTTCTTGGCCTCGCCCTGGCCCTCAGCCTCGGCCGTGTCGGACGAGGTCCAGAGAGTCAGGTTGTCACGGAGCAACTGCATGATGAGAGTGCTGTCGCGGTACGACTCCTCGGACAGGGAGTCGAGCTCGGCAATGGCATCGTCAAAGGCCTGCTTGGCCAGGTGGCACGCACGGTCGGGCGAGTTCAAGATCTCGTAGTAGAAGACGGAGAAGTTGAGGGCGAGGCCGAGGCGGATGGGGTGGGTAGGGGTGAGCTCGGTCTGAGCAATGTCGGTGGCGCTCTGCAAGGCGGGAAAAAAAAGAGGGTCAGTATGAGTGTGCAAGTTGCGGACGATCCGGAGCATTTTTCTTGTAATCCTCCTTCATTTTCTTTTGATTTTTTTCTTCTTCTCCGGCTTCTTTTTCGCCAATGTCAATTGACGGGGTGGTAGTTCTCACCTTGTAGGCCTCGTGGGCGGCAGTGGCAGCACCCTTACGCTTCTCGCCAGAGGCGAACTCGGCGAGGTAGCGGTGGTAGTCACCCTTCCTGTAAAACGCAGAGAGCGGCGGTCAGCAGACGAAGCGAAGTGGGGTGGCGGGCGAAAACAAAGATGAGGGAGATGTGGGGAGGGGGCTTGGGTTTGGTTGTCGGGAAATGGCCCAGGGCCGAAAAGCGTTCCGGAGGCTGCGGAATAATAACACGCCGTATGTCTGCCTCGAAGGGCTGACCAGGCGGGCAGGACTGGTAAAAATGCAAGGCTATGCTTGCTGGTGGGCAGGAAATACGTACATCTTGTGGTAGAAGACCTTGGACTCGCCGGTGGCGGCGTTGGGGATGAGGGCGTCGTCGAGAACGGAGAGGACGTCCTCGCAGACCTTCTCGAGCTCCTGCTCAATCTTGACGCGGTACTCCTTGATGGTAGAAACGTGCTTGTCGGAGCCCTTGTTCTCCTCCTTCTGCTCAATCGACGAGATGATGCGCCACGAGGCACGGCGCGTGCCGACAACGTTCTTGTAGGCGACACTGAGGAGGTTACGCTCGTCGACGGTGAGCTCGCCACCGAGCTTAGCCACCTCCTTCATGTAGGTAACCATCTCATCGTAGCGCTCGGCCTGCTCGCACAGACGGGCGAGGAAGGTCTTGCTGTAATTTTTGTCAAGAAATCATCAGCTGCCATAATCACAATATGAACGGGTGGAGGAGAGCCGTTTATCTCTCCTTACGCCCTCTGGGGGACAGGTAAGGGGAGGGGAGGGGGAGGGGAGCGAGCGAGCAAAAACAAGCACACGCCTCCCCCCCCTTAAAGAGAGAACCCTCAAGGAGAGAAAACCAACCTTTCGCGCTGCAAAGAAAATGGTCAGCATCATGGATCAGGACGAGATGGGAGATAAAGGGGTTTATCGGGTGTAGAAAAGGATGGTCAAATGACGCCGGTGATGATGGCGCACCGACTGAGGGGAAAGCGGGCAGTGTATTTTTTTGGGGGGCAATCAAAGGAGACCAAAAGGAGGGGAGGGGGGGGAGACGACGCGGCAGAAGGAGAAGGGGAGGTAAAGAGAGGCACAGGGCGGTGCGTCTCTCGAGCAGAGCGGAGAGGGGACTTACTTCGGAAGTCATGGTGGTGGTTTGTGCGTGTATGTGTGAAGAAAGAAATATGGTTTCTTGTCGTCGGGGGATGTTGGAACGGCAGGGTTGTGGAGGTTGAGTTGAGGTTGTTGTTGGAAAGCGGGTTGGCGATGGGACGGCGGGTGGTGGGGGGGGGTAAAAGGCAGATATGGAAAGGAATGGGGCGGAGGGCGCAGGTGAGGCGTTGAGAGATGCGGATTATATCTTGGGCCAGGTCAACGGGCACGCTGTTTGGCTTTGGTCGCCTAGGGAATTACAGCGCATCAGGCCCCTAGGTGGAGGTTGTGTACAGGGCATTTACGAGCTATATCCCTGTACCTACAGTGGGCTACGCGCTGAAGAAGACTTGCCTGAGTGACCTGGAAGAAGAACCACATGGAAGCCCGAGCAGAATACATCGATGGACCCCCGCGCTTAGTGCCTCAGGGCCTAAGGGCCTCAGGGCCTCTGTAATACGGTGCACTGTTGAGCGGTTGAGCGGTTGTACCATTTGAACTTGAAGTGGCTGCGCCTCTCTCCCAGACTCAGAACCTGGCTGGCCCTGAGCTTTTGCCCCCGCCCCTCGATACATGTACGTACGAGTAAGAGTAAGCAAAAGCACCAAAAGCAATGAATGGGTGGATGACAACAATGGCGGCACCTGTGGAGCTGGAAGCCAGAAACGTACAGATGAGTATCATTGTATGCATCATCATTGTATTCCGAGAGTACATTGATGATTGTGTGCTTAGACTTTTTTATTCAACGGATGCTACTATTAATACACATAAAACTCCATTTCACGTCCCTCCATTCATGAACCATGAGATGAGTGCAACTCCAGCGGCCAGGCCCATCAATCACACCGGGTGGTCACTGTAATCATTGATGCCACCAAGGCTGAGCGCATGCACGCTGTAGTAATAATAGCAGCAGACTGGAGTCGGCACCGGTGGGGAGACAAGGGAGACAAGGGACGAGAATCGTACGGAGCAAGCGAGCAGAGCCAAGGATTCAATGAGAGAACAGTCTGGCACAGCGGGTGCGCGTCCAGTTGCCGTTGCCTAGCAAAGAAATGCCCGCCCAGCAAGAAAAGATCAGTCAAGTCAGCCTTGGCCTTGCTGCCTCACCTCGCCGTTGCCTCGCCCGATTGACTGACTGAGCTTGCTTGACCGTTGTTTGCGAGCGGGGTACGTATCGTATCGCTGTCGAAATGTTATTGCCCGCTACTGGCTACGAGTACACATGAGCGTCGTACGAGAGAGGAGAGGGATTGAGAGTAATACAGGATGCATGCCCTTCCGTACGTACTCTGTGATAACAGTGAGGCGACCTCGGTGACTGGCTGCGACTATCACCGTGTTCCTGTAACCAGACACAGATGCCATCACGAGACCAGTGAAGCTAGACCAGACCCCCAGACCCCCTCTTGGTGGCGGCAGCAGGCAGAGTCTCGCGCGTCATGAGACAGATAAAAAGACTCGGCCCAGACTGAGGTGAGGTGAATAGTTGAACACATCCTCAGTGAGTACTCACTCACTGAGAGGTACTCATAGTCTTGTCCCCAGCCAGTACGACCTTGGCGGCGCTTTTTATTTCTTCTTCTCTTTGTTGTTGCTCCAGTTGTCCAGCTCTCGGGGAGGTCAACTGCACTCTCCCGAGATGTGTCCCACTAAAAAAATCTACCTCTGGAGGCTCCTTTCTACCTTTCTCGCCTCCAGTGAAGTCTCACCCCCTCTCTCGGGCACTCACTCTACTCACTAATACTACTCACTCTCACTCAATACATGTACGAGTACTCACTCTTGTAGGCGTAATGCCTAAGGAAAGTGAGTACTTCGTAGCCATTACGAGTAACTCCCTCAAGAGCACGCACACCACACACACTCACACAACTCACGCACACACCCCCTGGCCCCCCCTTTCCCCCCCGTGAAATTTCACCCGCTGGCACTGGGCGCTTCCCCCCATCTGACCATGAATGATGGGCCAAGTAAAAATACGTGATCTTCCGCTGCTGCTGGCCACCAAGTAATACATGGGCCATGACCACCTGGTTGGCAAGTAGCAACTCCCGAGCATGCGCCGCGCCCAGCCTCGGTCGGCAGGTCAGGTCAGGGTCACCTGAGAGCCTGGCGCCATGGGCCAACGCGGTAGCTAGCCCCAGCTCATCACCCTATCCGATAGATGGACGGAGTAATCAGGCATACTCGTCAAAGGTACGGAGTACGGAGTACTCGTAGAGCGCTTATCTGCTGCTACCGCCCGGGCCCTTCCCTCCTCTGGCTTTGGCTGGCCCTGTCGCCCGGCCCTGTGCTGTGGTTGTTGATCGTGATGCCCCGCTAATATCCAGTCATTCTCACAGTCTCACGTGCCAGGCCCCATACTCCCGTGCTCCCCGTCGTCCCTTGCCCCCCTCCTCTCCTCGATCTCGGAACCACGGTCCACGTCCACGTCTACGGTCCACTTCCTCCCCCCTTTTTTTCTCTCTGGCGCTCGAGCGCTCTCATGTCTGTACAAGTACGAGTACTCCATATTACTTCTGTAGACTCTATCGTACTTGACCAGTGGGTGGGTGAATGGTCTGACGAGCAGGTCATCTGTAGTACCACTTCCCCTCCCCCCCGGTGACTCACGTGTCCCTGCGGTAGTATCAAGCAATATACAGACTCTGCACTCGTACAAACCTGCACTTACAAAGTAATATTCCGTACAAAGTACGGAGTACAAAGGAAAGAAAAGCCTTATCGCCCTGTGTCTCGTCCGTTCATCTCTCGCGGGGGTGATCCAAAGTCAAGCTGCTGCAAGTATACTCACATTGCACATGCATACATATGCACACGCGCGCACACGCGCACACAAACCTGGAAATTATATCATTCGGCAATAATTGCACATGGTATGATCATGGAAACGGAAACGGAAGAAGGCGCAAAGGAAAGGAAAAAACAAGCAAAGCAAGACGGGAGCGGCAAGCAAACTGGCAAATCGCAGATGACCCCTCCAGGCAAGCCCGTCGAATTGGGTGGTTTCACCGCCGACGGCTCCTCTCCTGGGCCCCACCTCACCATCTCTCGCCTTGCCAACTCGCCCAGCAATTGTGCCCAACGGGCCAATGATGGGGTCAAGAAAGGCGTGGCATTTACATCCAGTAGGAAGCAGGCTTCAACAGAGTGAGTGAGTGCCAGATGAGGCTGTACTTGCCTGTACTACAGGTAACAGTTGCACGGTGCGTGCATTGGGCCTTGGCTGCGTCGTCTGCTGGACGCGCCGGCTGACTGACTGGCTACCCTGCGATCCCACTCGACGCAACGCCGGTGCAGCCGAGACATGCTGACCTCCATGAAGCGCTTGTTTACGTATCGTTGATGCTCCCGGTTCGCGTTGCTGCAAGTACCAGACATGCTGTTTCTAGGAGGAAGAATAACATCACGCTGTAATCAATAACGATTATGAAAGGTGGTGATCCGCCCAAGATCGTCATCTCCCACTGATTAACGAAACGCACAAGACATTCATTCAGATGAGATCGAAGTGATCAAATCAGTTGATTCATATTCTCAGCACATATATATGCAAGGCCAACCTCCTCTGGCGCCTAGTAGTTCCTCCCACCAGTTTCAACAGGAACACCCTTGCCCTTCCCACCCTCAAACTCCTCGAGCCTATTGTGGACGGGCTCGTCCCCAATCTCCGCCATCTTGTCCTCGAGCATCTTCGTCATGCGGAGCACCACGTCCACGTATGAAGCCTCGCCGTAACAGTTGAAGAGCTCGAGCGGGTCCTCTTGGCAGTCAAACAGCTCCCACTCCTTCTCCTCTCCCTCATTGGGCCTGGCGCCCTCGACCCCTAGGTCCTCAGCGTACCAGTAGATGAGCTTGTAGCGATGGTCGCGCACACCATAGTGCGCGTACGCCTCATGGATCGTGTCGCGGTGCATCCAGTACCGATGGTAGGCCACCTGCTGCCATCCTTCAGGCGTGGTGGTGGGGTCCTCGAGAAGCTGGCGGAATGACACACCCTGCATGTACGTGGGGATGCGTACGCCGGCCAGGTCCAGAAACGTGGGCGCGAAGTCGACGTTGCAGACAATGTCGTTGCACACGGAGCCGGGCACAAAGGGCACAGAGCTGCTGCTGCGGGGAGGTCGGATCAGCAGCGGCATCTGGAAGCTCTCCTCGTACATGAAGCGCTTGTCGAACCAGCCGTGCTCACCCAGGAAGAAACCTTGGTCTGACGTGTACACGACGGCCGTGTTGTCCGCCAGGCCCTCGGCGTCGAGCCAGTCGAGCATGCGTCCGACATTGTCGTCGATGCTCTGGATCGTCCGCAGGTACCGCTGCATGTACCGCTGGAACTTCCACTCGGCCAGCTCCTTCTTCGTCTTAAATGTAAACGTCTCCCCCGTCTCTTTGCATATGAACCGGAGCAACGTGACGGCCTCGTCGTCCTCCGGGCTGGGCACCTTGCGGTCGTTGAACCACCACGTGTCGATCATCTTGACGCCTACCCGCGACGCTGGGCCCTCGGGCTGCACCACACCCAGGTCGCCGTACGTCATGTCGTCGGCCACGCGCATCTTGGCCACCCTCGCCGCATTGGCCCTGTTCTTGTAGTCGTCGGTGAAGGTGTCGGGAAGCTTGACCGGGTCCTTGTATAGGTCCTTGTGTTTATCGTCATACTCCCACGACCGATGGGGCGCCTTGTGGTGGCACATGAGGAAGAAGGGCCGCGACTTGTCCCGCCCGTTGACCCAGTCAATGCACTTGTCCGTGATGATGTCGGTCGCGTATCCAGGAACCCTCGTCGTCTCCGAAGGCTCGATGAACTGCGGGTCCCAGTACTCGCCCTGGCCTGGGACAACGCTCCAGTGGTCGAAGCCCGTCGGCTCGTGCGCCTCACCCTCGCCCAAGTGCCACTTGCCCACCATGGCCGTCTGGTAGTGCGCCGAGCTTGCCCGAAGCTGCTTGGCAATGTTGGGCAGCCGCTTGTTGATCTTGGAGTCGAGCGTCATGACCCCGTTGACGTGGTTGTGCGTTCCCGTCAGGATGGCCGCCCGCGACGGTGTGCAGATACTGTTGGTCACGTAGCAGTGGTTGAACCGCACGCCCTCCTTGGCGATGCGGTCCAGGTTCGGCGTGTGGTTGATGCCCGCCCCGTAGCAGGATATGGCCTTGGCCGCATGGTCATCAGCCATGATGAATATGATGTTGGGGGGTGTCTGGGACGCCATCTTGGCCCTGGTTCCGATGTGCGGAGAGCGATAAGAACGATAATGTATGCGTGCTTGGGGTCTCTCGATGATGGCGCACAGTCAGGCAGGAGAGAGATGGTCAATTGATATGGTCAGTATCAATTACACTGATTGATATACTCGACGAAGGAGGAAGGAGAACAGCGTGTCATGTGCGGGACAAGACAACGCTCAGTATATGAGGGGGACCGGAGGAGGAGAGAGGGACCCCGCGGTATTGAATGACGGAATAGGCCCTCACAAGATGCTACAGTCTGCCAAACGCGAGCAATGGTCCGAATATGGTCGCGCCATCTCCAAAAGTCGACGTGGGCCGGCAGTCGGTGAACCTCGAGCCCAGTACCTCGGCGATAATCGCAGCTCCATTGGGCATCGCACCGGTCCCCACCCGCGGCCCCACGGGTGGATATACAAGCAAAGGACTAATGTCTTCGACTCAGGATCCAGCAACGGCAACCAAAATGGCCCCCAAGGCTATTTATTGCTTCGCACGCAGGTACGCAGTACATGGACCCCTCTCGGCGAACAGGCTCTCGGGGATCCACGACGACCTCGAGACCCAGTAAGGCGTCATCAGAAGAAGTTGTCGTCAGAGGTGGTCGAGAAGTCATTGGACAGGCAGTATGTATCGATCCAGCTGCTGACGGCCTCGAAGCCAAGGGGGTCCGCGCCGAGGGGGAAATGGAATTCCGGGGCAGTGCTGCCATTACCACCACCGAGAGGAAGAGAGTTGGTTGTGGTGTCTGCCGTCCGTGTGAGGTCTGTGCCACGGACTGGATCGTAGACTGGGGGTTCAGGGGGGAGTGTTGCTGCTGTCAATGGTAGTTGGTTCTGCTGTTGCTGCTGTTGTCCAGGAGCCGTCTGAGGAGCCAAGGCCGGTGATCTGGCCGGACGCCTGACGGGGCTGTTAGCAGCGGCGTCGTAGCTGTCGTCGACGAAGCGTGTCTGCCGGAGGACGCTGTGTATCCCCAGTCGCTGGTGCTGTCTCGCAGCCAGGGCAAATCGGGGTGCGCGCTTGCGAGTGCCTTCGCGATTCTGGCCGTCCTGGTTGGTGTCTTCGTCGTCGTCGTCGTCCTCAGAACCATCCGGGCTTGGCTCGGGCTCGCCCGCGTCATGACGTCGAATAATGGCGTCGAGATTTGTGCACAGCTTCTCCGCCATGATGGAGTCGGGGAAGAGTCTTTGTATGAGGTTTCGTATGGACATAACCATGGCTGACGCCGCCTCGGGCGTCACATCGGACTCGGTCGATGCAAGGGTTGAGCGGCTCAGGAACATGAGGAGGCGTGCTGCATGGTATCCGCATATGGCAATGTCCCAGTCGGCCACCAAGATCATGTCGTTAGGCAGGGTGGCTAGGTCTGTCAGGATTTGCACGCTGGATCGCGCATGGTAGAGGCACAGCCGAGCGGCCCTCTCCATATATGCAGGCGAGAAGACAGACGTGACGGCCTGGGGAGCGGCCTCGGGATAACCCGTCAGGAAGTTTCGGTAGACGTCGAGCCAGCACTGTCTCCAGGACAGCTGGGCAGAGACGTACCTGACAAGCCAGCGTGACTTGGCGTACCTCTGTAGCTCCAGGGCACTGTACCGGGGGACGCGTATGTCCGTTAAGGCGCGGCTGAATTCAGCAACGACGGCCTCGAGTTGGGGCATCGGCTGGGTAGACATGCTGAGCTGGCGTTTGAGACGTGTGGCATCGCGCCGGATGAGCTGCTCGCGGATGGTCATGGACAGCAGGCCGCCCTCGAGCACGCCGTCCAGCGGCACTGCGAGGTGGGTGTTGTCAGTGTCGTCGGTATTGAACTCCTCCTCAGGACAGGGAAGCTGTAGGTATATCGACTCAAAGGGGCACATTTCGCACTCGGGAAGCCCGATGGAGAAGAGACCGTCAATGCCGGCCAGGCACCACATGAGCCTCCGGCGCATCTCCTGCGCCATGGGGCTTAGGTCGGTGCGCTCATACTGCAGGCGCATGGCGCTGGCGGCGCGAGTGGCAATCGACGACAGCATGAAGGCCCTCTGGAAGCCGCCCGTGTCGACGCGGTAACGCACGATGAGTAGCAGCGCCTGGGTGCGGAAAAAGCTGGGCTGGTCCACGGACTCCCATACGGCCTCCTCGGCCTGCCGGATCCATGATGAGGTGAAGACGGGGTGGTACTTTGCGTAGCGGAGCTTGAGGGCCGAGACAGCGCATAGGCTGAGCAGGAGGGTCCTGTCGAGCGTCTGGTCGAGGCACCTCTGCGTCACCGGTACCTCGCCGAGGAAGGAGAAGCCCGGGAGGGGGTAGATATGGCGGAAGAAGTCGATGACAAGCTGGAGCTGCTCGCGCACCGGGGGCAGGGGGAGGCGATGGCTGGCGGCCGACGCTGACGCGGCATCGCTGCTCTGCGGGCTCGCGGGCTTTCCCCACGACTGACCATGCGACGAAGAGGCGGCATGTTCCGAGTAGGCGCCGTTGACGGCGGCAGTAAGGGCTGGGGCCGGGGCTGGGGCCGGGGCCGGTCTCAACAAGAGCGAGCCTTGGTCCGATGAGACTGTGGCCGCGTCGGGTGTCGGGCGTGACGACGCATTAGAGACCTCGACCTCGGGCGCGACGTGTCGGTCGGGGCGCCTGGGAGTAGAGCCGCGCCCCCTGGCGAGCTCTGGATAGACGCAGTCCTTGGCTGCACTTTGGCAGCTGCTGCACGTCGGCAGGCCCCCGGAGCACTTGCTCTTATGCAGACGACACTCGACACAGGCTCGCGCCCCTCGTCTACGTTCTGGAGCGCTGCCAGCGTAGGCTCCCGGCGCGGGCTCGACGAATGAGCAGGTAAAGTCAAGACGACGACAGTTGGTGCAGCCCTCCTGGCCCGTCTTACCGGTACATTTAACCTGGGGAAATGGTCAGTCGCGGGGGTTCCAGCCGGATGTCGGTCCGTGAGGGGTCCAACCTCCGATTCCAACCTGGGGGCCGATTACATGGACGGACGTACCTTGCGCGAGCGGCATTGACTGCACGTCTTGCTAGAGCGAGGGGGGGGCATTCTTTACGGACATGGATAATCGGGGGCATCCAACGAGTGCATGCTCTACTTGAAGACTCATGGCCGGGGGGAGCAGTATACGTGGTTGTGTACGCTAATATTCGTACATGTTGGCGGTTTAAGGTGTACGTATGTAGACGATCCGGAATCTGGGGATTTTTCCGCTTCTGGTGCCAAGAAACCAAGTTGATTTACATGCAGGTGTGTGGCTTCGGATGTTCCCCATGTGCTTGTGCCGTACTTGTATGTACTTTGTATGCGGGCGACGGGCGTGTGACGAGTTGGAAACTTGGTGGCTTTGTTTGATTGCTGGAGGAGTACGAAGTACAACTAAGAGATGGGCGATTACTCAGCGAGCTCGAGCTTGTGTTAGTGCTCCTGCTCTCATCGCTCTTGCCATGAGCTCCTTCCTCGTAGCAGATACTATACTCCCGGTATCCACGATTCTCTGACCGATTACGAGGATATTGACCGTTGAGAATTGCATCATCTTTCACTAGAAAGACGCAAGTCATCTAGAGCCAGTAAAAGTCCAGAAATGTTAGGTGATTGCCGACTACCTGGGGACGTCTAATCCGTTGTGCAGAGGTGGACAGAATCGTGGCGGGACGGACGTGCGATTGTCCAATGATATCATGGAGTTCCCCGAAAGCCGGACCCGCCCCGGCCCTTCGCTCCGTACAAGTTACGGGACCACGACCACGGTCCACGCGGTCTTTGCGTTTCTGGGGTCTAAGGGCGTAGACAGTAGTGCTTGCAAGTACATGGATTCAAACTACATGCATCATTCTTGTCGCCATACTGGTTACTTGGCCCGTCTTCTGGTATGAGATGCGGCCCAGCCTGATATCTCCCTCCCTCCCGGGCTCTCCCATTGCCAAGCGACAAAGGTATTAAAGCATGTCGGTCCCAACCATGCATGCAAGGAAGGCCCTGTCGTTTTGATCGGAAGCTTGTTTGACGTGCTTGATACCAAGAACATACCGTATTCCACAATAGCACGCCTCGTTCTTCTCCCTGTCCCTTGTCCTGTCTTTCCGTGGCTTCGCCAACTTCCCATTGTCGTCTTTCTCTAGTCTTCTTGTGCCCATCCCTATACACAGTCTTCTGCTTGTACGAGATGACACCTCCAGGCCAGACTGGGCAGGAGGATACCAAGCAGGGCCACATGGAGAGCCACATCACCTCCGTGTCATCCCGGAGCAAGCGAGATGCAGACGCCGACGAGGCCCGCCGCGTCGACACGTCCCTGTCCGTCAGGGACGCCTTCCGCTACTACTGGAAGGCCGTTGCATGGTCCGTGACGATCTCCATGTCCACCATCATGGAGTCGTACGATATCCTCCTCATGGGCTCCTTCTTCGCCTTCCCTCAGTTCAACCAGGCCTACGGCGAGCAGCTCCCGGACGGCTCCTGGTCCATCCCAGCACGCTGGCAGGTCGCCCTGACCGTCGTCGTCCAGGGGGGCATGATTGTCGGTGCCCTGTCCAATGGCTCGCTGGTCGACCGCTTCGGCTTCAAGAAGGTCCTCTTCGCCTCGCACGTTGTCCTGGCCGCCTTTATCTTTGTCAACTTTTTCGCCAAGAGTGTCCAGGTCCTCGTGGCAGGCACGTTTCTCATGTAAGCATCATCCTTCATGCATCTCAATACATCCATCAAAACCATGTATGTTTTCTAGTACGTTTTGCTTACGAACCCGACCCTCGATTCTAGCTCCATACCTTGCGGCGTCTTTGCGGCCGCCACGCCATCGTACGCCGCCGAAGTAGCACCCCTCAAGCTCAACGGCTACCTGACCGTGTACGTCAACCTGTGCTGGGTTATGGGAAAGCTCATCGCCTTTGGCGTGCTGTCTGGCATGCTCAACCGGCAGGACGAATGGTCGTACCGCATCCCATTTGCTCTGCAGTGGATGTGGGCACCCTTCCTGCTCCCCGCCATGGTTCTGGCGCCCGAGTCGCCGTGGTGGCTCGTCAGGAAGGGCCGCGTCGACGAGGCCGAGAAGAGCCTGCGCAGACTGTGCACTGCCCCGGAAAGCATCATCAACCCCGGAAACACCATCGCCATGATGGTTCGCACCATCGAGACGGAGCGCGAGAACAACACCCGCGGCTCGTACCTCGACTGCTTCAAGGCCGAGAACCTGCGCCGTACAGAGATCGCCGTCGTCAGTTGGGGGTGCCAGCTTCTGCCGGGCTTCGCCATCCAGAACTACATCACATACTTCTTCAAGATGGCGGGCCTGAACTCGGCCCAGGCTTTTAACATGTCGATTGGTAAGTCCGATCTATGTCCTAATCAATGCCCACGCCCATTATATGAGTATACATATGCTAATAACGGGGCAAACTCTAGGCAACGCTGGCATTGCCTTTGTCGGCACCGTCTCCTCCTGGTTCATGATGACCCGCTTCGGCTGGAGGTCCCTCTACCTCGGTGGCCTGGTGGTCATGCTTCCCATCATGGCCCTGGTCGGCTTCCTCGATCTAGCTGTTGACAGCAACCCCAACGTGCGATGGGCCCAGAGCGCCCTCCTCCTCGTCTGGTTCTTCTGCTATGGTAAGTCTCTCTTGGACACGTCTGAGAGGGCGCATATTCAATCTTGCAACAGTTTGCTAACCAAGGACATTATGCAGGAATAAGCATTGGGCCTGTTCCCTACGGTATTGCCGCCGCCGTCGGTGCCATCAACCTCCGCGTCAAGACAATCTCCCTCGGCCGCAACATGTATTATGTTCTCTCCATCGCCAACGTCGTCGCCGCCCCGTACTTGCTCAACCCGGCAGAGGCCAACCTCAAGGGGAAAACGGCCTTTATCCCGGCCGCCATGAACCTTGCCATGATTGTCTGGACCTACTTCCGCCTGCCCGAGCTCAAGGGGATGACGGCCGAGACGATAGATGCGCTCTTCCACAAAAAGGTTTCGGCGAGGAAGTTTCTCGAGGCCTCCAAGGACTTTCAATAAATATCTTCTGATAAGCAAAGCCCTTTAGCTACTATTCCTGTAGACATATATAGGTTCCGCGAGGCAAATTCCATGTTACAGTTTCAAGTTACACAGTACGGAGTACGGGAAGCACCTATCCGCGCTTCAAATGGCGCTGCACGATTGAGCAACTTACATGTCGTATGATACGGATTCGGCATCCACAAAGCCTTGGCATCTTAGTGTGAGTAGTGTCCAGCCAGACTACTTCGTACACTTCAACTCATCCCGAACTTTATCAACGCAATAAAGTCTCATTTCTAAATGCATTCCCATCCTATATGGTATAAAACAAAGTAGTAGTACATAGTATGCTCAAATGGTTGCGTCGGCAGGGATCCAGACCAGCTCAATCACGCTGTCCATGTCACCCATCTGCCGATTTGACACACCGTCCCAGCGATCACGGTCCCTCCGTCTCAAATACGTCTGCCGCACCGAGCCGTCAGGCCGGACCTCCGACGTCTGTAGATCCCATGAGACCTTGCGACCAGTGCCCGTGAGCGACGGTCGCTGGGGGCCAAAGACGTAGTCAAAGTTCCAGCCGTTCTCCCACAATGCCTCAAACGTCCGCTCAACCTGGCTTGTGTCAAACGTGATGCCCTCGGGGTAGTAGGCAATGGAGTGGCCGGAGAGGATGAAGTTGTCCGAGGTCTGGAACCGCTGGAGGATGCAGTCCTCGCCGCAGGTATAGGCGATCTTGCTGAACTGCGCGGGACGGGCCTCGTGCCAGCCGCCGCCGCGGTAGTGGTGCAGCGATAGCGGCTTGTGGCCCCACTCGTAGAAGCCGGCCGAGTCGCCGCGGAAGTCAAGCTGCCAGAGGCCCCGCAGGAGAACGAGGCGTGTGTCGCTGTTGTCGTATATGCAGTTCCGCAGCAGCTTGTCGCCCTGCCAGCCAGCCTCGTCGATCTTGGCGGGCTGCGTGCAACTGGTAACAGACTGGGTGATCCTCTCGGCCATGGGCAGCGACAGGATGACACCGGCTCCACCAAAGGCCTGGGAACCATGGCGCACGATGGCCTCAGCGTCCTCCGAAAGGGTGCCGATGTAAAGCTCCCTTGAGTGATCCAAAGACTCGAGCTTCTTGGAAAGACCGTGCATGCTCGGGAAAAAGGTGTCGTCGTCGCACAGCACCAGCCACTTCCGCCGTTTCGAATCCACCTGCTTGTATAGGTGCGGGACGAGGTTGACGTAGCGGACCGGCATATCGCGGTCCTCTGAACGGGCAACGACAGCGTCGATGCCGACGTCGTGTAGGAGCGTACGGGCACCACGCAGCTCCTCGTCGCTAGCCTCGAACAGCTGGAGGAACAGCTTTGCACCGTTACTGACGCCGTCGCCGTTGGTGAGCCAGTATTCCCAGTCACCAATCATCTCGGTGCGCATCTCGATCAATCGCTCAAATGTGGTCGACACGCCGAATATGAATTGCGAGGCGTCAACGGTGGAGGCAATGGGCGACTCGGGAACGTCGACATGCAGGGCCGCGGGGCAGTTGCCGCCAGCAGCACCTGCGTCTTTCTGGGTGAGGTCGACTGTTTGCAAGTTGGGCGCTAGGAACACCTCGGGCAGGGTCGTCATAGTCTTGCGCTCGAGGCCGCGGATGCGACGGAAGCTGACGGCCCGTGAGAGGTAGTCGAACTGGTCCTCGAGGCCGAGGGCCTGCTTGACATTATCGAGGTGGGATTTATCGGGTGTGCAGATTTCCTTGGCGGTTGGAAGTCTGTTTCCGAATGTCGGCTGGGGGATGCCTGTACTCGAGCCTGTCCGGGTCGACTGCATCACGCCGCCAAGCATGGCCAGTGCAAAGACGGCGGATATAAAGACCAAGGTCAGTCTCTTCCAACTACGCATGATGGGCTTGTGTTTTGAGCTTGTGATGCTCTCTAGCCTTTATTCATGATAGTTGGACAGTAAGTCCGAAGGGGGAGGGGGCGGGAGTACAAGGGGGACGAAGAAGGTATGACGACGCACATGTCGCGTCCCGACCCTGCAACCCGTTGACGGAACATGGTTTCCCCTGACCCGCAATATGTGGCCTTTACGTGTGTACGGAGTACGAAGTACGGAGTAGTACGAAGTACGATGAAACTCCTGACCTTGGGGTTACAGCAACATCAATGCACCACGTCATTGCCCCAAACGCCCCCGAAAGAACGGCGTCGTTTGAAGAAAAAATACACGTACATGACTATCGTATCTTCAATTCCGGTGGTTTGGTTAACCCAGATGGTGGCATGCGGCGTACCTGAACTACGCCGCAACTCATGGAGGGTCTAGTCTCTGGTCACGTGCCAGACATGCGCTTTGAAGCCGTCCTCGTGCATTTTACTCATGGGATGCCTCACTATTAGCACAGCCTCAATCATAACGGACATGTACTTACACGTCCTCATCACGCTCATGAGCCCCATGCACACCTACGACTCTGTACGCTCTGTATGGAGTACTCACAACTCTTTATGACCACATTATCTCATTTCTACATGTACCATCTACCCCACCTCCCAAATTACCACTTTTAGCAGACGCAGAGCAACTCTTTCCTTTTTTGGAATTTGCCCCTCACCCCCACACACACGCTTCATTAGATCCAACCAGCAACCATGTGAGAGGCGGATGTACTCCGTACCTCTACTCCGTACCCCAAGCTTGATGGTTACTCAATTACTGAACAGCGCAACCTCTTCCTTTACCAAAGCCCGGTGTATTATCAACGAGAAAGCACTGCTCAAATCTCTTAGAACGACTGTACTCGCTATACTGTTCATGTGATTTCGCACGCAATAATGGCAGTGCTGCCATCGACCAGAAGAAGGGTTACGACTAGCCATGAAAGCAGGGTCTCTGGCGTCGGTGCCCGCGGGGGCTCACTCGTACACGATGGATTCAAACCCCCATCCTGACGGATAAAACTGAAGGTTGGATCGAGAAGGTCTTGGACCTCTCAATCACCTACCGTAAATCAAATTATAATGGCCCGTTCGAGCGCATCGCTCGCGGCCTGGCGGTCTACACCTCTTTCGAAGGCGTTGTCGGTAGCGACTTGGTGACCTTGCTGCCGGGGTAAGTATCAATGTCTCATCGCTTAGCGTCCTCACCCGGCAAGGCGGATCGTGAAGCGATGGTGTGAAAGTAGAAGCCCATGTGTCCTCGAATATTACTCCCCACCTCCTCTCTCCCCTCTGATGATGAGAGTGGGCCACCAAATCCGCTGCGCACATGCTGCCCTCTGCCACGAGGAAGGAACGGCCTGACGAAGGAAGAGGGGGGTCGCTTCTGTCTTTTCACGCGGGAGAAGGAACGCATTTGGCCACAGCGGTGATGACTTCATAATGGGTGAGTGAGAACGTAGAGTGTACATAAGTATGGTATATGTCTTCCTCCAATTCTAGGCTTCTTGCTTCTTTCTTTGCCTGTCGACTGCTGCCTGGGTATTCCTTTCCGCTTGACGTAGCCTGACGTCTGATTGATCATTACTAGTAGTATATACATTAGTGAGGTCATCATGCCACACAGGCCATCCCATTGTGGGCAGCTTGAATGAACTCCCCCATTTTTAACCTGCCGAGACATTCTGACCCCAAAGTTCACGCTTCAATCCTGGCGTCCACGATGAACGCCCTGACGACAGTTATCACTGCGTTGGTATTGGCGTTGGCGTTGGTCTTCGGGCCTCTTGGAGTCTAAGGCATCGCCTTATTTCGTGGTTCAATTCGGTTACATCGTCGTGTCGATAGAACGGACCGCAAGTCTCCTCGGTTGCTTCGTGCTTGCCAGGAGGAGCCATGATGATGGCTCCAGCAGCATATACTGGCACGTAGAGGATAATGAGCAAAACTGCGAGAATGTGCCTCTGGCCTCGTTTGGCAGCTGGCATGGCTTGGTCGAAAGAGATGGCTTTGCACTCGCCGCAGCGTGAAATGAGTGGAATGGTTGTGGGCTGTGCGGTGTAATCTTCCTCTCTCCCCATGGAGAGCGTAATTGGGATGATCCGCCACTTGGTAGCGACGAATTTATGCTTTCCAACAGTTCGGGGGAGTATTATATCCAGAGATCCACCAGGCCGTTGACAACATACACGGAGTACTCCGTAATACATGTAACTCGCATATCCTTGTCATATGACCCACTTCAGTGTCGGACACTTGCATTCCCCCTGATTGTGCCATTGCTTTGTTTGTTGGTTGGTCAGATATTATTAGCCGGGTAGTTGGCTGGTTAGAAGTTGTGAGGAGACAAAGAGAATCCTGATCTTTCAGTGTTCACGAATCACGGAGCGACTCTTGGGTGGTCGGGGCCAAATCAAGCTTCTGACATAAGTGGCGTCGGGCACTTAGGCAAGCGCCCCGGTACCTGAGAGAAGCGTGCAGCGTCCATGGCGCTTGGAGCAAGTACTTCTTTATGTACTTCGTACCTATGGAGTACTTAGTAGTAGTAGCAAAATAATATTACAGAGTATTAATGTCCCCCTAGAGCTGGCCAGAACGGCAGAGTTAGTGTCAACGGCTACAAAGTACGGAGTAAGCCCACGCAGGGCTAACCAACGGCATCCCGAATTTCAGGTACGAGCTCGGGTGTATTGGGTGAAAGCAGTTTAGGGAGCCAGAAGCAGATGGGGAACGGTTTGAGGCTCAGGTGCTGTGCCCCAAAGATGCAGACGGCGCCCCCTTCGGGTAAACGAGGCATGTTGTGATAGATATTTGGCACACGGAGGAAGAGGCAGCCTTTCAATGCCGGTATCCGAAATGTTGCTGTTGCAATTCAAGTCCATGCGCCAACTGAATGGGACTCAGGAGAGGCAGGAGCACGACAGAGTATTATTACAGGTATTCCGTCCCCCCCTGCACAGCCTACTACTCCATACTGCTAATGTACGTCACAAGTATCCAAGCTGTGCTTATATAATTGGCGCATGGCTGCTGCGCTGCGCACGCCTACGAGTACAACTACGTAGTGGCTCCCGCCAAGCCACCCACCCGCATGTGACGGGTCTCCGTGTCTTTTCCTCTTAGCTATTCTTCAGGGGTGACAACCCGAACTCGAGCGACGCAATGCCGCCTCTCGCAATGCATCATCGTCGACTGCGTCCCGGCAGAGGGATTCTGCTGCTTCTGCTCGTCGTCACCGGCTGGATCCTCATAGCACACAAGTTCCTCCCGTCCAGGAGTCCGCCGGCGCCGGTAGTGCGCTCCGTGGAAACCAGCAGCAACTCCACGCTTGGCTTCGGCCATATATATGTCATTTCGCAACCAGGGTCGCCACGTCGCCAGAACATTATCCAGGCCGCCAACGTCACAGAGCTGGACCTGACTATCCCTCTGCAACCGACCTGGACCCAAAGCGACGAGCGAAACTTCAGACTCTCCCAGGGCTCATCTGTACAGCCCGGCTCGTTGCTCGCCTGGCTCGGCCACCTCCACGCTCTGCGAGAGTATGACAGCACCCTCCCAAACCTTCCCCCTCCTCCCCTCCCCTCTCCCCCCGCCACACGTTTCTCAACGTCCGCGTTTTCTAACCTTATTTTCCTTGTCCTAGGTTCCTCGATTCGGGAGCGGAAACAGCATTATTTCTCGAAGACGATGTCGACTGGGATATTAGGCTCCGCACAACCCAGGCGCCCCTCGTCTCCCCCGCTGTGCGACAGCTTCTCGGCAGCGCGTCGTCGCCGGACTTCGATGCGCAAGAGTACCCCTATGGCGACCCTGAGAGCTGGGACCTGCTATACCTCGGCCACTGCGGCGACTACTGGCATGGCATGGATGTCGAGTTCGTCGACGGCCACGTGAAGCCCAAGGACCTCCAGACCACGCCGCACACGAGCTTTGTCGACCCGTCCATGCCGCGCTCCGACAACCTGCACCCATTTACCAAGTCGCTGCTGAAGAACCTCGGTGTCCGCGAACAGACACGTCTCGTCCACCGCTCCGTCTTCCCGCTGTGCACCTTTGGCTATGCGCTCTCGCGCTCCGGCGCGCGCCGTCTCCTGAAATGGGGCAGCAAGGAGCCAACTAGGAGTGGCGAAACAGCCTACGACATCCTCATCCTGCACGGCTGCCGCGACTACGGACTGCGCTGCCTGACCGTCAACCCGGAGCTCTTCCACCACGCCCCCGGGCCTAGCATAATCGATACTCAGCAGGGTCACACGGACCCTCCTCCTGTGGATCTTGCAGCCAAAGACCAGATCGAAGCTCGCCGCGAGACGCCAAACATTGATTGCGGATTCTGGAATAATTCGTTCGGGTTCGATGTCGAGGACCCAAAGCAACTTAGCTGGCTCCAGCAGGAGGTCGGCAGGAAAGGGAGGTGCCTCAAGGCTGGGCGCGACTCCCGCTAAGCAACAACATCTTTTGCGATACCACGGCGTTCAATATTTTGTTTGTTCTTTTTTCTTCAACAATGACCCTTGAATCACCTTAGAACGATGCTAGAAAGGAGCATCCCGTCAACCTATCGACGGCAATCTGGGCCTTTCCAGACGTGCCTGGGCCTGGCAGAACTTGAGCCACGAGCCAGCCATATGGCGCCCCTTTTGAAATCTAAGCCTAAGCGACCAATACACAGGTACAGTCTGTACGACGCAACGGCAATCACCTGCGGATACGATACGTCCTGTTATAAGGCAGTCTGACGGCGAACTGCCGGCCGCCAGCTGCAGGGTGAGCTCTTACTGTTCAGCTGGTTGCCGTGTGCTGAATGGTCCATACATCTGATGAAACACTTGTATGAAGGAAGGCCGGGCAGCTGGTTAAAAGATGGGTGTTCGAGATGACTTTGGACATATTACTCTGTACATACTGGGCGATGGTCATTCATGTTAGTACTTCTTCTGTACATATATTTTGTATATATCATCATTCCGATACATTCTTCATGTTCCAAGTCTCGCGCCTGCCCTAGAAACCACCTGCCGTTGCCTCCTTCCGCTTTTCTCCCAGCTGCCTCTTCCGTTCCTTCCCTGTTTACAAAAGATCGGGCTGGCGGAGCCCGCGATATCGCTACGGCATATGCTCTGAGCTCCCGAAACCCCTTGGGACAGTCAATAGACGAGTGTCCTAGATGGACATGAGCTTCCTCTTGGAGCCAACCGAGGAGAAGACCAGACACTACTACGGCTGCCTCCCCCCCGTCCCTAAACTGCTCACTAGGTCTAGTACTACGCCGTGGGGGGTACTGCCAGACACAGGTCCATGGTTTGTCGACGGGAACCAGACACTTGAGTATGCAACCAGCACTGCTAGCTTCCAGAAACTGCTGGGGCATATAGAAGGCAGGGATTCCGCTGCACACCAGCGGTGCCCTAAGGCATTTGAAGACGACGTCAGAGAGCTGCGCGGTCATCTGGAGAACTGAGGCACGCTCTTGCGGTCCTACTCGTGAAGCGGCGCTTGAGCCATGTGGCTGGGCTATACCCATCTGTCTTGTTCATTCCGGAGAGAGGAGAAAAGGATGCCAGACCCGGCTGGGTGAAAGGCCGTTTGGTTGACAAAGGGGACAATGCAAAGGACTGCTTGTGCCGACGCGCTGCAGTGATCTATCTCTGGTAGCCTCACCCATACGAAGTAGTAGTAATGACATGCATCCTTTCTACCCTCACTTTGACCCTCAAGTGGCATTCATATCAAGACGTACGGTGTATCACGGAGGCTGCTAGGTAGGGCGCACATGCTAATTAAATAACACTCTTTGTGCTCTATGATTTATAAACTTGGTATATCAACAGACTCTAGTACTGCCCAAGTTTCTGTCCTTGGTGCAGCATTGTATTAACAGATGCTACATGTTGACTTGTATATCGCTTTTGTCTGGCCCGTAGGTGTCAATCGGATGAGATGCTTCATATTTCCTCCCAGCATAGGGTCTCTCCTTTCAATGCAAATGGCAGTCATCATCTACTGCATGAGGAAGGTCGGGCCTTGTCACCATGATTAGGAGGGGTGATGCTTCGCCTCAGGCCCGAGGAGGTGCTGTACATGGAGCGTATCACAAGGTGGGCTCTCCCCCATGATAGAGGAGGCTTGCTATGAAGCCCCACGACATTGACTGTTTTTGTTCTTTTGGCCCTGCAATATGCGTTTCTTTGTGTTTCGTCGGGGTGTTGTTGATTCAATACTAAAAGGACTGGGTATACTGATGCAGACAATAATGATACAGGTAAGAAAACAACATCAACGACAGGAAGTAAGAAAGACAGGCAGGGAAAATCGTGGTAACTACTAGAGCTCGTTATCCCCGTATGGAGGCGTCGTTCCGGTATCAGCACCGTCACCCTGACCCTCAGGCACATCAACCCCGTCCGGCAGTCTTCCGAAGTCAAAGCCATCAGGCGTGCAGAGGCCCATCTGCAAAAAGTAGTCCCTGTGCGTGGTGAAGAGGCGCCAGAGGAAGAGGCGCGCGATGCTAGGTGCGCCCGCGCTGCAGCGCTCGTCCTCATCCCCGCGGCACACGTGCACGTCCGACTCTTCGGGGGTCAGCTCCTGCTTGGATATGAAGATCTCACCGGCGTGCTGGTGATAGCCCAGCTCATTGGGGGGCAGCATGGGGACGGGATCCTTGAAGTGCGTGACGCGGCGGTAGGATCCCGAGGCACCTCCGTCGCCGTCGCCGCCGAGGCCGTACACAGCATCAATGTACCGGACGAGACCCCTGTTTCCGATTCGGGGCTCGCCGTATGTGGTGACGATGATGTCGTCCCAGCCCATAGACACCTTGAGCTCCATGCCAGCGAGGCAGGCGACGGCGCCGCCGAGGCTGTGGCCGGCCAGATGGATGGGGTAACCCGGGTGCTGGGCGCGCAGGCGCTCCAGCTCGGGGACGACCCACTCGCGGGCGGTGCGCCACGACCGCATGAAGCCCGAGTGCACGGTGCAGTTAGCGCATCTGGGGCCGGGCGGGGCTCCGGGCCCGCTGCTAGGGGGCTCGTACGGCGCGTAGTGCTGCGGCAGGCTGCTCAGGTCGACGACGAAGTTGGCGAAGCTTCCCGTGCCGCGGAAGGACACGAGGATGGCGCTGCTGCCGTGGTCGACGGCGATGTAGCCGCAGCTGTCGCTCATGAGGGGCCCCGTGTCCCAGGTGGTGGCGAGGCTCACGTCGGGGAACTCTTCGCACCGCGAGAGGCATTCGAAGGGCTCGTGGATGCCCGTCGTGCCGATGCAGTAGCTGATGTCGACGAGGCGGGCCAGGCGCTCCAGCTCCGAGTACAGCGGGGCGCCAACCGTGGTGCCAGGCGGGTCTGCCGCCGAGACGACGAGGGTGTTGGTGTTGGCGGCGAGGAGGGACAGCCACGCCCAAAAGGCGGTCTTGATGGTCACCATCTCCAACAAGCCACCGATGACAGTGACGATAACAGTGATAAGTTAGGATTGATGATGGGCAGCTTGTGTATTCCCCCCAGACACACACGTATACGCGCGACCCAGGCGAAGCTGGCGCGTATCCGGGGTAGATGGCCCTTTTTTCCCCGTATTTGATGGAGATGGAGATGGGGAGGGGGAGGGTGCGTTGACAGGTGCTGACGGTTGTTGGGCTGTGGCAAAAGGTAACCAACCGCCTGATGGTCTCGTGAGCTGGGCTGGGCTGGGGATGAAGTGTACATATGTGAGGTCACAGCTGGTCCCGTGCCGTGCGACCAATTGGCAATTGGCAATTGCTACTAATGTGCTGCAGGGGAGCAACTGCGACATGGCAATCGCTGCATTCCGGATAGCTCTTTCTGTATCTGTACAATGTACCAATACCGACGGATTTGTACTCCGTACTTCATACGTCACCGCCAGACCAGACCAGACGCCAATACTCCGTACACTTGAGACTATTGACTGTGAGGGCGAGGAGTGTTGTTAGTGCAATAGAATAGTGCAATTGTGCACGACGGAATGTCAGAAGGCGCATTAAAGTTGGGACTAGGGGCAACAAGCAACGGGTCTAGCAAAAGCAAGCAAACAAACAAAACAAGCACTGGGCTGGGTAGAACATTGTGCATCGCCGGGTTGCAGATGCGGATACGGATAGTATGACTGCTATTTCCAGTATGCGACACAATGCTCCGTGGTACCGTGGTACAGCATGATGCCCAATGTATAAGATGCATGGCAGACGGCGCAACGACAAATGAAGCTGACCCGACGCCGATTTTCGGAGCCGCACCCTTTTCACGCCGGTCTTTGTGTACTCTGTATGGATGGAAATAGTACAATGTATTTCATTAGAAAGCAGTAATGCCCCTTCTTTTGAGGGGCCCTTCCCGTGGTCCTAAGTCGTTAATGTGTGTTCCTCCCGTCTATGTATGTACTATGTTCATTGTTACCAATACTCTCCCTGACCGGTGCAGGGTCCTATCGCCTTCTGTACAGAATATCCATTACAAAGTATTACTTCGTACAAGAGGTCCGTCGTATGTAAATGTGTCAAGCTTGCTTACAGCGTCGGGTCCCTCACGGGGCCGAGGCTAGTAAACTTGGCCGAGCTGATGGTAGCATTGGTGCTGCAGGAGCCTCCGTTGCCGCACGAGACGTAGAGCTGGGCGCTGCCGGCGACCTCGTACTGGTCGGTGCTGCAGGAAGAAGTCAGTTAGATACTACATAACGATAGTGGTAAAAGACCGGCAGGAGAGGAGAGTGTGGAGGGAGGGGGGACGAGAGAACATACCCAGAGCTGCTGGGGCAGATACGCTCCACAAGGGTAAGCAGACCCTTCTTGCCCTCCCAGATGTACTTGACGTCGCTGTTCTCGCAGGCGTAGCGGGGGGTGAGGGTGTCGGGCGAGGTGGAGGTGGACGACGAGTTGAAGTGGCACAGGGTTGTGGTCTTGGTCTCGACATCGGCGTACTTGAAGTCGAAGGACTGGAGGGTGCTAGGCGTGTCGTTGGACTGAGCCTTGAAGTTCTGGACAGTGAAGCCAGCGGGGAGAACGCAGTCGCTGTCCGCGGACGAGGCCATGCTCATGAGGCTGGCGGGGGCAGAGTAGGCCAGCTTGGCGGCCATGGCTGAGGGCAGAGCCGAGAGGAGGAGCACGTCGAATCTCATTGTGTAGTATGTGTGTGTGTGTGTGCGTGTGTGTGTTGAAGAAGAAGGAAGAAGAGATATGCAAAGAGCAGAAACGTTTTGTTTTATCGAAACAAAGAGAGAGAGAGAGAGAGACGACAAGGGTGTGCGTCAATGTTTCAGGAGGGAGGGAGATGGGAAAGAGCGAGATGACGATCCAGGGGCGGCGGGGGAGGTTGGTCTACTTTGTAGTCTGTCCGAGGACCCCGTACTAAGTTGGCTCGAGTTGACTTTTAGACAATGCAACGACGACAGTAATAAGCGTAAGTACAGGTAATGTGGCCTGGCGTCCTCCTTTGCCCAATCGTGTAAAAATAGACGGGCCATCAAGAAACAAGAAACGACGCGGTTGTTGCGTTTTCCCCCCATCGCCACAACGCATGGCACACACACTGCCCCCGTTGGGTGTTGCGCCCATCTAAACGAGGGGGAGTGCATGGCGATCAATGGGTCCCCTGGGCCGCCGGCGCCGCTATTCGGTGTCACAGATATGCGCTTATGTGCCCCATACTTTGCGAGCAGCCGACGGCGTGTGCCTGGCTACGAATACTGACTACTTCGTACACAAGTCGGGGCCATGCTAAGCCATCACAGGCGACACAAACTCGTATCATAGCCCGACAGCTCACCAGAAAGCAGTACTAAGTAGTAGACCAGTTGGACGCGCAAAGCCCTCGAGAGCGCCAAGTGGGTGACATGTGTGCACGGAGTACCGATTGACAGACAGAGTACCTATTACTTAAGTCGCTTAAGAACGGAGTATTGGTGAAGAAGTCCGAAGTCTCTCGCGTTGCGTCGGCCGGCACCAACTACCGGCCCACAGCCGCTGACGTTATTCTGGGGCGCCAGGGGAATCGGGAATCCTCCCTCCCCCCTTCCTGGGCCCTTGCGTCGTGCCTGAGTAAGAATTATCGATGAGCGTTGTATTCTGCTCCGTACCAATACGTAGAGCACTTTGTACTTACTTGATAGTGGATTTACCATGGGCTAAGAGATGTCATTGCGGCTGAAAAAACCACTCTTGCCTCTGACTGTTGCATTGGAGGTATTCTCACGAATCTTACCAAGCCTTACTCGTAACCCCCGACGGCGTGGTACAGGGCGGCCGCATATCGCACAGACAAACATGGATCGGATTTCTCTGCGCCGCTGTACGGATCAAAAGGCTTAATGAAAGCTACCATGACATACTTCGTAATTACGTCGTAGGACAAGCAGGGGACAGGGGGGACCAAGCATTGAAGGCAACCAGGCTGATGGCTCGAGCTTGTCATTGAACTTGTCAACTTGTCCATGCTGAACGGAGAAAGAGTGGAGTCGGCATAAATCGCAAATTCGGAATCCGGCATATCCTTCCTCCGTTCCTATCAAGGACCATTTGCAGACGTACCCTTTTCACGTGACCCACAAACTTTTTGGGCACAGAGAACGAAAAAAAAACCCCCTCCCAGCAGTAAAGCCAATCGAACTTGTGTGCGGGCCCCACATCCAAGGCCAGAAATTTACCCCAAGTGTGTTTTGCAATCCAACCAGGCCTCTCTTTTTTTCCCTTTCCCAACCGATCGACTAACCCGACAGCCCATTTTCGACAACCCCCCCGTCGAATCCGATCATCATACAAAATGGCCAAGGAGGCTCCCGCAAAGACCGGTCTGGCCGTTGGCCTGAACCATGGCCACGTACGTTGAAGAGAACGCTCTTGTGTTCGCAGTCTCACCTCGTGGAGGATCTCTGCTTCCGAACGAATGAGGCGGCAACCAGCACTGCGCTGGCTGCTCACCCCTAGCAGACGATGGACGCTGACAACTTGCGCTTTTCCCCGAATATAGAAGACCACCCCTCGCGTCACCAAGCCCCGTGTTGCCCGCACCAAGGGTCACCTGAGCAAGCGTACCGCTTTCGTCCGTGAGGTCGTCAAGGAGGTTGCTGGGTACGTTGCCTTCCATACACCTTGTACACATTCTTTTTCTGTTCTGCCCGCTGCTCTCTGCCCTGTGCGACCGCCAATGGTTGGTCTGCTCGGCTAGATTGCGTTGGCTGCGATGAGGAAATATTATGTGCAAACTTACATACGCAACATTTGCTAACACTTTTTTCTCAGCCTCGCCCCCTACGAGCGCCGCGTCATTGAGCTGCTCCGCAACTCGCGTGACAAGCGCGCCCGCAAGCTCGCCAAGAAGAGGGTATGTTCATTCTCCCATTCATGTATCACCCAAGGATGAAAAACTGACATCCCCCAGCTCGGTACTTTCGGCCGCGCCAAGGCCAAGGTCGATGAGCTCCAGCGCGTCATCGCCGAGTCCCGCCGCACTGCCCACTAAGTTTTTTTTATTCACCTTTGAGACGACGAAACGAACGGGAGTTTTGAACGGATGAACAAAAATGGGCTAGAGAGAAACCGCGCGGGGAGCGGGGGTCGTGTATGAAAGAGGACGACGATTCCAAATCAAAAATAAAAAGAAACCAACGACAACATACACAAAACTGGCTTCAACAACACCTTCTATTTTCTTGGAGGCAAATGTGAAAGAAAATCCTGGCATGGATATGGTATGGCGCAGTCACGACTATGGCTTTGGCTTGTCTTTTTTGATATCTTTCCAGTCCGGCAGAACTTGGCTGTCGGCGTCAATGGGAAACGAATACCAAGTCAAATCTGTGTCTTGCTGTGTGACTGCCATGCCATGACATGTCCATGTGTCCTACTAACATTCGTACTACTCTCTGCCGTCATCGTCGTGTCCTTAGACACTTGTGAAATCCCAAACATATTTAATATCATCCACCATTGCCTGCTTCCAACGCCAGTCCAGTATGCCTTGCCGAGGATCCCAAAAAAATGAAGCAACAAAGTTAAAAAGAAAGGTTTCGATGACAGAAACAAACAGTAAAAATGCTGCGTTGATGTTCTATTTCTTTCCAATCTTGAACCACTTGGGGACCTTCTTGCCCCCCTCGCCACTACTACTGCCCTTCTTCTTGCCATCGTCCTGGGCCTGCGTCGCCGCGGCGCTCGTTTCAGGCTCGTCCTCCGCCACGGTCGGCACCTCGGGGATTTTAACCGCCTGTCCCTGGCTGGCAATTTGCGATTTGAGGAATGGCTTCTTGCGTGCCTCGGCGCTCGCCCCGTCCTCCCATACGAGGTTGACGAGGACCCGCCCGGACAGTTTGTAGCCGCGCACGAGGGTGTCGGCCGGTCCGCCGCTGTCTCTGTCCCTGATGACGGTCTTGCCACCCGGTACGACGAGGTGGAAAGGCTGGTCGCTGTCGGCCATAACGTGCCGCACCGCCGCGTAGAGGAAGGCGCCCGTGTGCGACGGGCCAACGTCCCACTCGCTACTCGTATTGTCCGGGAAGCGCACCTTGATGCGCACCGACTTGACGGCAGACAGCTTGGCCTCCTCGGCGGCCGCCTTGTCGTCGAGCTCGCGGTCCGACATGAGTCGCTTGTTGCGCGAGTTCTCTAGCAGTCGCGCCTGGTGCAGCTGCGCGTGCGCCACAGTGGGCGTGAAGTCGGTCTCGCTGGCCGGGGCGAGCGCCGCGGCCGGCGTCGTGCCTGATGGGGCCAGGTACACGTTGACGGGGCTGTAGGGATCGCTCCCCGGACCCGGGGTCGCAGCGTCGGCTTGGACTTCGTCGCCTGGCTGCTGTGTCTGTGTCTGCTGATCCTGGGGTTGCGATTGCGGCGGTTGCGATGCAGATGGTGTGGCAGCGTCTGTTGTGGGCTTAGGCGAAGGCGGTGGTGGTGCGCCTTCTGTCTTCTCCTTGGGACCCGATGACGACGCGGCCTCCGCTGCTGCATCCTCCTTGAAGCGCTGGCTGATCTCATCCATTGCGGAATGGAGCGTCTGGTCCGTCGTCTTGTAGGTCAGGCGAATCAGGACGTTGCCCGAGTTGTAGCCCAGGTGGGTGAGTGTCTTCTGCAGGTCGGCAAGGCTGGACATCTCCCTGCCCATGATGTTGAGGACCGGCGTCTCGTAGTATAGTTGCCCTGTGCCGGCGCTGGCGCCGCCGCCGCCATCCATGCGAGCCACGCCCCTCGCCGTGATGTTGATATTGCGGCCGGCGCTGGCGTCGCCGCTCTCAAACTGCCGCAAGACCTGCCACAGCGTCAGGTCACTGGGGAACTTCTTGACCAAGCGCCCGCCCGGGATCTCCTTGGCATCAGGCTGCGGCAGCTGCAGGGCCACCTGCACGGCCGAGGGTGTGTTGGACTTTTGGACGAGCTCGAGCTTGGCGCCGGGGCTGAGGCCCGCCGCCCGCCACGGTATAGTCAGGTCGACGTGCTTCTGCTTGTGTCTGGAGTAGAGGAAGGAGTCAGCGGCATATTCAGGCGGCAGTCACCGCCTGCTTTGCAATACAGAGAGTGCAGTATGTAGGTGTAGGAAGTACTAACTTGACGAGATACTTGTCTCCTGGGAGGCCGAGCTTGGTGCAGGCCTCCTGCAACACATCGGCTAGATATGTCCCCGGGGTGACCTTGACGGTGGCCCGGCGGAGATCCGTAGATATCACGACAACGTGTGATGACATGATGTGCGGTCGTGAAGCTTTGTGAGAGGTGGTGTCAAGGTTTGGCGTTGGGGGGAGCTATACCCGTGGGTACTTGAAGTTCGTAATAGCTGTTCTTCCCTACCCTCCGTCCTGTGGAGGGGAGGTCTTTGGGAATGGCGGTTGGCGGGGGAGGGGGGAGAAGTGCGTGAATCACCAACAAGAGACAGGACTGATGCTTGTTGCCATCCAAGAGACGAGACAATACTGCCAGCAGTCTTATCTGGTACTTTGCAGTTTTCCTTGCTTAGAAGGCAGCGAGGGGCGAGGCGAGACGACCTTTCTGGAAGGCTCCGCAGGCAACGGCACGGTGAGGTAATGGCCGTCAGCCCACACCGGACGCTCTCTAGTCCATCGTATTCGTAACCTCCGGTCCAGGGCGGGCAGCAGGCAGCTGGCGCGGCTGTAGCGGGGGAGGGGAGGGGAGAGCTCTAGCCACTGTAATCAGCGGAGGCTCCAGGGCCGTCTACCCGCTGTAGCTTCCACTCTTAGGGGCCTGGGCCATCGTGGGTTGGCGGGGTTGGCAGCTGTAGTGCCGTCTGACCAATCGGCGTGGCGCCTGGTGGATTTTCCGGCCGAAAGCCTCTGGGCCAGTGGCCACGCCATTGAGTGTTTGCCTTGGTTGGGTGACCGACGTAGGCCATCCATGACCGCTGGAGCTTCCCAACGCGCTGGAGGAAGCTGTATACCGTTGGAAACGAACCAAACCTCACCATCGACAACCGGCACGACACTCACTCCAGGGCCGAAACGCTCCCCCCCTTCCTCTCTACACACAAACGGAACTTCAAGGGAGAAGACATCCACCCCGGCCCATCTCCAGGAGCAGCCCCGACGACTCCTCCACCGTCATCACCGTCATCATGGTACTGTCCCTCCCTCTCCGCCTTGAATCTTCAAGATGCTGACCGTTGCTACCGTTTCCAGTCGTCTCCCTTTGCCATAAGTTGGTGCCCCCGCCCGAACCTCAAGCTCAAGCTTAACACCCGAGATACTGTATCGTGTACTGACCCCCGACCACAGACGGCGGCGCTTGCGTTGCCATGGTGGGCAAGGACTGCGTCGCCATCGCCTGCGACCTCCGCCTCGGCCTGCAGGCCCTGACCATCTCCAACAACTTCCCCAAGGTGTTCCAGTACGGCGACGTCTTCCTGGGACTGACTGGCCTGGCCACCGACGTCAGCACCGTCAGCGACCTCTTCCGCTACAAGACCAACATGTACCGCCTGCGCGAGGAGCGGTCCATCGCGCCCCGCACCTTTGCCAACCTCGTCTCCTCGTCCCTTTACGAGCGCCGCTTCGGCCCCTACTTTGTCAGCCCCGTCGTCGCCGGCCTCGACCCTACCTCGGGTGAGCCCTTCATCTGCGGCTTCGACAGCATCGGCTGCATCGACTTTGCAAAGGACTTTATCGTCTCGGGTACCGCCTCGGAGCAGCTCTTTGGCATGTGCGAGGGTCTGTGGGAGCCTGGTCTGGTGAGAATCCCTCTCCTGTCTTCTGTCTTCTTTCTTCTCATTCTTCCTTTGTACACATTGACGAATCCCTTCCCCCGCTAACTCCCCATTCAGGAACCCGATGCCCTCTTCGAGACAATCTCCCAGGCTCTCCTCAACGCCGTCGACCGTGATGCCCTCTCCGGTTGGGGTGCCCACGTCTACATTATCGAGAAGGAAAAGGTCACCAAGAGGTTACTCAAGGGCAGGCAGGATTAGACAGTATACTACAAGTACAAAAACAAGGGCACGAGCAGGTTGCTGTGGTTTGGTGACATCTAGCTACATGATGCTCAGACACCGTTGCATGTACCCAGACCCCCTCTTTCTCGTGGGCTTAGAAATGAATGAATAATGTATCGATTGCTCAAATCTTCGTTCGCTAGGAATTACCCTGTCATGTTCACGCAATGCTTCTCCATAAGGCGACACTGGCGCCTTCGTCTATAATCATGTCTGGTAATATGGTCTGCTTTCAACCTGGTATCACCACTCGTAACACCAGTCTGTATACTTGATGTTGTGAAATGATTGATATGGATAGATGCCTTTTGATACATAGATGCAATGCCACTGAATACATATACCCTTTTCCCCAGTCTAATCATTGCCCAATCCATCTCATCCACCATTTATTTTTCTTCCTCTATCCTTCGTCTTTCGGATTCTCATGATCGTTGACTCTCTGTCTCTTCCCAGCACCTCTTCTTACGTCTACTTCTTATTGCTGCTTCTTAGTCTGCACGTCGACATCCGTCGTCTTCTGCATAAAGAATTGCCTCTCAAAGAACTTGAGTACCTCATCAAGGAGACTGCAATTGATACTGTTAGCGACATGACCACATGTAATAGTTAGATGGAAGAGGAGAAGAGAAAGATGCTTACATGACTGGCGCACTAATGGCCACGACGGCCTTCCACTCCAAAAGGTTCAGGGGCACAATGGAGAACAGACCCTGCAGGAAGGGCACGTAGAGGAGGGCAAAATGGAGGGCCATGGAGAGAGCAATGGCGTAGACGAGCATCATGTTCTTCCAGAGGGGCAGGGTGATGAGGGACTCGCTCGACGAGAGAGCGTTCATGGCGTTGAACATCTCAATGACGACGAGGATGGACAGAGAGACGGTCGAGGCGGCCTTGGCCATGTCATCCGAGAACATGCCGCAGCCAATCTCGGGGAACTCGGCGGAGCAGCGGTGGAAGTTCATCAGGTGGCTGACTGTGATCTGGGGACCCTCGGGGTTGTACACGAACCACCAGACGTAGCCGGCAACGGTAGCGACACCGACGTAAGTGCCGATGATCAGGTAGCGAGCAAACAGCCAGCCGCCGATCAGTACCTCGTTACGCTTGCGGGGCTGGCGGCGCATAATGTCATTGTCGGGCGGGTTGAAGGACAAGGCCGTGGCCGGGAGACCGTCGGTAACCAGGTTGACCCACAGGAGCTGCACGGGGATGAGGGCCTCGGGCATACCGAGCGCCGCGGTCAGGAAGATGGACACAACTTCGCCAATGTTGGACGAGATGAGGTACCGGATAAACTGCTGAGTGTTGTTGTAGATAGCGCGGCCCTCCTCGATAGCCACCTCAATGGTTGCGAAGTTGCTATCCGTCAGAACCATGTCGGCCGCTAACTTAGAGACATCGGTACCCGAGCCCATGGCAACACCAATGTCGGCCTTCTTGAGAGCGGGGGCATCGTTGACACCGTCACCAGTCATGGCAACGACCTCGCCCAACGACTGGAGGAGCTCTACCAGCTTGTACTTGTGTCCGGGTTCCACGCGCGAGAAAAGAGACGCGGTCTTGGCCGCCTCGAGCTTCTCGCTATCAGTCAGGTTGTCAAATTCACGGCCAGTGAAGCTCTTGCCAGTTAGGTCCTCGTTCTTGTCAAAGACGCCAATCTGGCGGCAGATGCTCTCGGCCGTGTTGGGGTTGTCACCAGTGATGACGACGACACGGATGCCGGCGTCCTTGCAGTGCTGAATCGCGCCGGGAACCTCCTTGCGAGGGGGGTCCAGCATACCGACAAGGCCGAGGAAAGTCATGTTCTGTTCGAGCTGCGCGTACTCCGCCGTGGACTGGGCCGAGTGAATCAGGGGGTTGCTAGCCACATCGTCGATGCTGGCCAGAGCAATCACGCGGAGGCCTCTGTTTCCGTAGTCGACAATCTCCTTCTGGAGAAGGCTTGCCAGGTTCTTGGTCAGGGACACACGCTTGCCGTTGGGTCCCAGCAGCGCCTCGGAACAACGGTCGATGATAGTCTCAGGGGCGCCTTTGACGAGAAGCTTCTGGGTCTTAGTGCCATCAACTAGGACCGACATGCTCTTGCGGTCGCGGGAGAACTCGTACGTAGACAGACGGGGAAGGTTCTCTTCGTAGATGGCCGTGGCGTAGTTGACAGTGTCCTCGGCGGGGGTTCCAGCAGGAGCGCGGGGGCCGGCCTTCTCGACGAGGGTCCTCAGGGCACCCTCAGTGGCTTCGCCAATGTTAGAGAAGACGCCAGTGCGGTTGTCGTAGCTCAGTTGGGCGTCGTTGCAGAGGGCAGCCACTTCGATCATCTGGCGAACAGTCTCAGAGCTCTTGGTCGGCTCCTCGATAACCTTTCCGCCAACGGAGATATCACCCTTGGGGGCAAAGGTGGTACCCTCGACATCGAGTTCCACCAGACCCTTGCCTGACTGGTCGAGATAGACCATCTTGTTGACACTCATCTGGTTGGTAGTGAGAGTTCCCGTCTTGTCGGAGCAGATGACGCTGCAGCTACCGAGAGTCTCGACCGAAGGAAGGCTGCGGACGACGGCATTCTTAGCAGCCATCTTGCGAGTGCCAAGGGCCAGGCAGGTGGTAATGACGACAGCCAGACCTTCGGGAATGGCGGCGACACCGAGCGAAACGGCAATCTTGAGGTAGTAGATGGCGCCCTTGGCCCAAGTACCATGGCTGGGGTCATTGAAGTTGGGAATGTTAATGAGCCAGACGAGGATACAGATGACAGTGATGACCTTGGCCAGGACGTCACCGAAGTCGTTGAGCTTCTGCTTGAGAGGCGTAGGCTCCGAGATCTGAGCCGTGATGCTCTCATGGATGTCACCAATGGCCGTCTTGGAACCGGCCAGGGCCACGACAGCCGTAGCCCTTCCAGTCACAACCGTCGTTCCCGAGAAGAGCATGTTGGTCTGGTCCTGGAGGACGGCCTTGAGGTCGGCAACGGCATCGGCATCCTTGCGGATGCTCTCACTCTCTCCAGTGAGAATAGCCTGGTCGACAGCGAAGCTGTTGCTCTCAATGGCGACGACACGGCAGTCGGCAGGGATACGGTCACCAGCGGCGACGGTAATAATGTCACCGGGGACGAGATCGTCGGCCTTGACACGGGAGATGTGGCCATCATTGCGCACAACATTGGCTTCGTTGGCCGAGTACTCTTGGAGAGCGGCAATAGCCTTTTCGGCGCTGCTCTCCTGGGAGACTCCGACGACGGCATTGAGGACGAGGATGGTGAGGATCTAAGATTATTTGGTTCCATGTCAGCCAAGCCGTCAGGTGGGTAGGGGTGTGTGTCGTCGCATTGTAAGAGTGTAGCATACCACAGCAGGGTCAACGAAAGCGCTCCAGCCACCCTCATCTTCGAAGAGGGCGAGGACAAAGGAGACGACGGCGGAACCGAGGAGGATGATGACGAGCTGGTCCTTGAATTGCTCAAGGATGAGTTCCCAGATGGGGGTCGGAGGTTCTTCGGGAATCGCTGCGGGGCACAGAGAAGCGATTAGCGATGAGGCCGCGGCGAGTGCTGGGGAGAGAGAGAGGGTACACACAGTTGCTTCCATGCTTCTGGCGCAGGGCGACCACCTGGGCATCAGTCAAGCCAGTTTCCGGCTCGACGTCAAAGGTGGACAGCACCTGCTCAATGGGGCGCGCATAGGCGGACTCCATGGCGGCGGGTGGCGGAGAACACTAAGGGCCGTCGGTCGTCCAGTAGGCGAGAAAGCCGTAGTTAGGAAGACGCAAAGAGTTGATGTAGAGAGGAAGCGAGGCACGATGACACACGAAACAAAGGAGTGTGCGCAGGGTGAAGTTGGGACGAGGATGGGAGTGCGTGTACTCGTAGTAGTAGTAGTGGTGGTCAGCGGCGGAGTGCGGCTGGCACGCCGTTGGGGAATTTGTCAGAGGCACCAGTAGATTGGCCTAAAGGTCTACCAAGTAGGAAAGGTGGCTAGTACTCGTACTGGGGAGGGAGGAAAAGAGGAGAATGGTCTGGAAAAGCAGCCGAATCCGCAGTAGTCTCCAGTGAGTGAGGGGGGCCTGTGCCGGGTGTATCGTGGTGCAGTTCCAGTCGAGAGAGGTGGACAAAAAGCTCAACGTGTTCAGATTCCGCCGATACTCCGTAGAGTGTAGAGAGGCGAATCGTGCCTGCCTTTGTTAGGGCGCTTGGCAAAAGCCTTGCAAGCTTGTTCGGGACAGAGCCTGGAGCACTAGAGGCTAGAGGCTGCCGAAAAAAAGCGGACAGCCATTACGCCGTACCCACCGCGGGGTTTGTACTTGTGCTATCACTCAACCACCTGTCCGCTGTACGCTGGATTATTAGTGGTATATCCTGGGCTGCAGGCTGCACGGTCTATTGTATTGAGTAGTTGTACGCGTAAGTCTCTCCACTTGCTAAGAAAAGAAGCCAGAGGCTGCAACTGGGGATTTACGGATATATGCGGTAGAATGCAGGTTTTGTCTTTGATTCGTAGGCTAATGACTGTATGTCCTTACAAGTAAGTATGTCCTCTTGAAAATCCCTTCTTGTCGGTTGAACAGACCTTGAAAGACCACGTTGTGAAACCACGGCCTTCCTTCTACAGTGTACTGTGAAAAGTACAGTACTCTGATGTCAACGTCTCCGCTTCTTTTTTGTCAACCTCCTCCCAGCGTCAGGGTTCCCCACCGGTAGAGCACTCGCAAGCCAATGGCAGCAAAGTCCCTTGCCCGATGGGCCTGACGTCTCCTCGGCGTCTGAGCCTTGCCACCAGCCACTCGTATTACATCGTAATCCTATGGAGTTCTCCTGCATTAGCAGGTTCCAGGAACAAGGGTGTTGATACCAGGCTCGTCTTCAAAAGAACCAACACATATGCTGCAGAGAAGCAAAGCATTCAATTGAACCCCATTCCCCCGTTAGATGGGATGCCATCTGTCTGTCGTCATCACTATCAATCGGGCTCCTCGCCTTACGTACCACGGAGTACGATTGTACGGGTATTACTATTTCCAAGTTGGAGGAAGGAAGAGTCACCCACAGAAACGGGAAGATAATATAGGCAGGTGCCAGCATCCTCTAAAAACTGCAGCCGCCGCCAGTTGTCTACAGTTGTCAGTCAGTGACTGCACTTGCCCGTCCCGTGAATCTTCAAAACCCCTTCGTCTGAGGATGATTTATCTGCCCTGTGACCGCCTGCATCCACAATGGCCCCTTCATCACATCCCTCATTATTTCGGTATCAAGAGCGGCACTTTGCATCTGTCTTGCTGCAGAGCCTCCACATTTCTCCTAGACCGCCAGCGGGATGGCCCTCACCGTGGCAGCATCGTTAGGCTATCACGGTATTTGCAAATCCCAAGAAAGCCTCTGGGAGCAATCAACCGCAGATCACTTTGAACATCCCACCTTTGCCCGTCGAGATTCCAAGACGCGCCCGCGTCTTGGACCCGGGCCATTTGACCCTACGAGTCATCACCAGAACGATACAGAACATGGGCACGGTTACATCGTCTCGGGCAGTCCCGATACCTCTGGCAGTGCACGCCCAGAGCACAGTTCCGACCAAGATGCTGCGCCTGTCATTCGGTCCTCGTCTGTAGATGACCGGGATGCTGTTGCTCAGATTGCGCCCGTGGTCAATGCCCTCGACACCCGGCCGAGAGGGCCCTTCTCGCGATGGGTGCGCTCACTTCATCGACACGCATCCCATCGTTCTTCCGAGATGCATCAGGCCTCAAAATCAGACAGCCCCGAACAAGTATATCTCTACAGAAACTACCGCCGGTCCCGACAGTCATCCGCTGGGTCGTCTTCAGGGTTTGTAGCTGCAATTCGGAGCGCCACTGTTAGCCTTGCCAGTGCCAGTAGTATGGCCCGGTCGCGAGGCAGGGATGTTTCGTCCCGGGGCCTTTCCAGGGCCGAGTCTCGTACAGCCAGATTTTCCGAGGATGGCACTATCACTGAAAAACCTCTCAGGCTTGACGGGGCAGCGGTTGAACGGTCTATGCAACGTCGTCGAATCTTGAGTGAGATCATCACGACAGAGGAAGGCTACATCTCCGACGTTCGCTTTCTAAATAACGTAAGATATGAGAACCTTGTATACGTGGTACCTTTCTGCTAAGTAACGGCGCGCAAATGAGGTATACATTACCCTTCTGGCTTCCATGACCCGACAGACCCCGGGTCTGCGAGACTCAATCAAGAGGAACTTGACAGAGATCATCATGCTTCATGAGGAGGTTCTTGACGAGCTGAATCGCCTTGTACCATACTCGGAACAAGTCCAAGCCGACGCACTCATGGCGTGTGAGCCTCCAAGTATCCGTTCGCAAGGAAAATCCCCATCCCACCGCCGATGGAGGAGCCTTGATGCTGTACCAGAAGACGAAAACATCAACCATTCCGCTTTGGAAGAGCCAAACGCTCTTGCCGATCCTCAGCTTGCCGCTGCTGTAGCGAGGATATTCGGTAAAAGGGTAACCTCCTCACCATCACATTGACCGGGATATACTAGCTGAGACAGTTTTTATAGATGACCAGGTTCTTTGTATACAAGGAGTATGGGGCGAAATACCAGATGATGGCGACAGACATTGCCATGTCCTCGGCTAGTATACCCGAGTGGGAGACCTTCCGTAAAGGCCTCGAGGCACTGGCTTTGACAGTCGGGTCGGCCAAGCGCTTTTTGCATGCTGACAAGAAATCTTCCACCCTCGGTGATCTCGTCATGATGGTACGTCTATGGCTTTCGTCCCTCGCCATTGGGTCTCCGTACGAGTACTGATTTCAACAGCCAATCCAGAGAATTTGCAAATACCCTCTCCTTTTCTCGGAGCTTCTCAAGTGCACCACAGTAACGGATTGCCCCAACTCTCACATGGAGGTCGAGACGACTTTCGAGAGACTTCGCGAGGCTACTGGCGAGATCAACCAGGCAACAGATGACCCCAAAGTACGAAACACGTTGCAGAGGACGTGGCTTCTGCAAGACCGCCTTGTCTTCTCCCACCGAGTGAGCCCATATACATATCCCCTAAGCCATGTCAATCCTGTTGGAGTCTGACAGTTTTCTCCAGAAACTCGATGCCGTCACGAGGAATCAAATTCGCTCATACGGGCGGATACAACTCTGCGGTGCTCTCCATGTGTGTTGGCAGTCTGGTCAACGAGTCAACGGGCAGTACATGATCTGCCTGATCTACAAAGATGTCCTTTGCCTTGCCACTGCGGGAAAGGCTGATCCCATCTACACCATACTCGCATGTGTTAACTTGAGTGAGGCCACGATTGCGAGCACCCGCAACATGCGAGGTGGGTCTGATACACGCAAAGATGGTGCTTATCGTGCTTCGAGTCGCTAAGGTATAACATAAACAGGCATACAGTATCACGAAACCCCTTTCTCCTGGAAGGTTGTGTTCTCGTGCGCTAGTGAATTGTACGAATTTGCCATGACGGCTTGGTGCCAAGAGGAGGAGACGGTGTGGCGTACGCATCTCGAGCAACCTCGGATAGAGCCCGACCGAATGACCAGTTTCATTTCTCCAAGCCTTGGCATAAATGCCCTCAAGCACGTTTCCAAGAGACAAGGTAATTCAGCCTGTTTCCCTTACTACGCCGCACTTTAAACGAATATCAGGCTAATTCTGTCATCTCCTTTTGAAGAAGCGGTTGATAGTTCAGGCGCCAAAGGTCTCGCGCCTGTGTGTCGCGTGATACTGAAGAATACCAGAATATCAAAATCGCCGTCGATTCGTACTTCTGAAAGTCCGACGGTTAGTCGTTCGCAGTCTTTGAAGGCTGATGGACCGCATATCCCCGTCATAGCGCCACCTTTGTCAGAGCGAGCACGGCTGGAGAGCATCTTGGCAGATGTATGGAGCCAAGAAGTACTCCCACTGTCAGTGTTGGGCAGCAGGCTCCGAAGTGAGCACTTGGGGCGTGCCTCATCCATGATGCGGAAGCTCAGCGCGGCGAATCTGAGCAGTTCGTTTGGCAAGAGGTCCGGCAGCCTAGTACGCAGGACGAGGACAGCGTCATGGGATTTTCAGCATAGCCCCAGCGAAGGGCGTGGCGATGGAGACACCGACAGCGATCAAACTCTCAGAGCAAGCTTCGCCAACTACCTAGGAGGATCGTCACTCGCCAGGTCTAGGTCAACGAAGAGGCCAAGAGTGCAGCAGTCCACGTTTGTCAGGCCATTAGATGAGGTATCATCGCCAAGTGATGTCGGTCCAAGAAGCCCATGTCCAGTTCATACGGCATCGCTACAAAACGTGCCAGTTCCCAGCCCAGAATTGCCGACATCGATACGGTCAACAGGCAGATTTCCAGAGGAAAAGACGTGCGAGACGACGGATGGTAGAGAGTCCGACAACATACGTCACAAGGAGGTGAGTCGATGGATGAGGGTGAGCATCAAGAGTGAGGGGAGGGGCCATGGGTTTCGAGACCTTTTTCGATAAGACATGTCTGGGTACATGCTGTCATGATAGTCATGACGCAGTGGACACCTCTTGAGGCCTGTTCAATTGCATGTCACGTGTGTAGGCAGAGGTCTTGTAGGAGCATCGAGGTGTTCTCTATCGAAGAATACTAGTAGTAGTAGTAGGTCGCAGAAAGCACTAGTAGCTATCAGAAGCTCTTAGAAGCATCATAAACACAAACTTCGGCCTACACGATGACGACTGGGAGGGCAGCAAAGTCTTTCAGCCTCCGAGTGACGTAGAGGCACGTGGGGCGTTTTTGTCGAGGACATCCAGGCACCAAGGACTGCTTACAGGCGTGTTGCGACGTGGGATTGATGACTGATGGTGGTGCGGGTGTGGTACGATCTCATGCTTGGCTCACCTTGGCGAGCATGCAGCATGGTGAATGAAAGAGGCGAAGCAACCCGCCAATTGATTGCGTAGGTGGGCTATGGATGTGGATAATGAGCTACGTAAAAGAAGAAACGCGGAGAAGCTTGTAGGCGGATCAATCTGTGCTGGCAGCTGGCAAACTGGCAAACTGGCCAAGAAACGGTGTTGCGATGACGTATGACGTATTATGACCCCACGGAAGAGCTTAAGCTCCAGCGGTGCCTCCTTCCTTGTTTAAAAGGACCTCCTCACCTCTTGATTCACGTTCCTTCTCTTTTCTTTTCTCCTTCTACTCTATCTTCCCTTACATCATACAACCTCTCTTAATACATTGCACACATTCTCATTGTTGTTTACCAACAAGATTAAAGCTTTAATCACCAACTCAAGCATCACGCGACACCACCCACCCTCACATCTTTCAACATGACGCGCGGCGAGGCTACCCAGAACAAGGTCCACTACAAGGGCAACAGCGATGACTTCCTCGTTTTTGTAGACGATGCCGAGCTTCACAAGAAGTGGCTGAGCGACCCCTCCATCCCCCTCGCTCACTTTGTCTCGACCTTCAAGGTGTTTGTGACGCACAAGTAAGTTGCACCCCACACCCTTCTGCCCTCTCCTCCTCCAGAGGGGTTGTGATTACATCTCTGGATAAAGAAGAACATCAGCTGACAGCGGCAAACAACATAGGCAAGGAGCTCAGGGCCAGTATGATACGGCGCCCAAGAACATTCTTGCGTCCGAGTTCAACACGGAGGACGAGGATGAAATCATCAAGAAGATCCTCCAGAGCGGCTCGGTCCAGAGTGTTGAGGTAAGTTGTCTTGATCCCAACTTTGCGTCACCCGCAATAAATGACTGACTGTTATACTTTGTAGATCCCTGGCCGCCAAGGTGTCACCAACGAGTCCATGAGCTCCATGAGGACCAAATAAATGATCTGAGCCATGCCGGCCAAAGGCAAATGAGGGGCCGGATCATTTTCCACGATGACGAATTCGCCATGACGATATTGCGGCGGCCTTTTGCTTTCACCCAACCCTTTTTGTGGTGGTCGCACTTGTTCTATTGTGCCCGTGGGAGTGAAAGCTCCCAGGGATTGATGCTGCACCTGTACAAGACGCAGGTGCACGCTCAAGATGATCCTCCTTTGTTTCTGTAATTTAGCAAGATAAAGCGAAATCAAGTTTCTAAAGACCAAATAGAAAATCCTGCGGATTTGCTCGCAATCACGTCTGTCGCTGTATTTGCCTTTGTTGCGTGATGTCCCGCACCGGGCGGCGGAAATGTGTTGACGCACATAGTAAATGGGTGACGTCAGTTGAGCCGCGGCCCCACTACGTGGATGTTGTGCGCTGGTAATCATCGCGACGTTATTACCGGCCATGGCCCGATCGTACGAGTACGAGTATTCGTATCTAGCGCCCTGCAGATATTACAATATGGATAAGGCTACAAGCCTACATGGGAATTATGCTAATGTTCCCGGGTGCCCTTCTCGTGTTCAAGAGTTGTAATAACCTTATGCGTAACTTATAAGGGGGCAGCACTGCCAAGAGGGGCATGGGGGGTCCGTGTCACAGGCTCTTACACTTTGCGTATAGAAATCGACCTCAGCCACGGCAACGGCCGACAAAGTGGCCTAGGGGTTACCGGGGAGCGTATTGACGTTTAGAGAGGGCCTCAGAATGACATGGTATCTAAAATCTAGTTTTTATTGTATTGAACAGAGGGTGGTGCAAGCGCTGAACACACGGTGCGTCCGTCCCCTCTGCGGCTAGCAGATTATGTTTCTTGCTCAAAGGATGCCAAAATGCTATGAGAGGAGAAGAAGAAAATAATAAAGCAACAACACGCACGCAAAAATAGTATTTCATAAATGAGTGACGAGGCAGTAAAGATGTGTTGAGGGGTTGGAGTTTAGAGGTAGAGGTTGTGTAAGTATACATTCGATGTGAGCGTGAGCATCACACCTTAGATGTTCCCCCACGCTTGGGGAGAGACCAGGGCTTTTCGCAAATCATCTGCAACATTTTTGTTAGTGCCTTGTACAACGAGAGTGAAGAGTGACAGCGACATACCTCTCCTTCGCTATACGCGACAAAGTAGACCATCATCCCGACGAGATAATAGATGGCGGCATTGGTGCCCTGGTAGATCAGGATGGCGAGCAGGGCCGTCATGGGGAGCATGGCGAGACGGGCCTCGAGCGAGCGGTGGAAGGAGGATCCGGCGATGAAGCCGGCGGGCCACTCAAGGACGATCATGAAGAGGCCGGATAGTAAATTGAGGATTTGTAAGACGGGGATGGGGCGGACGCCGCCGTCGAGGGTGCGGGTAAGGAAGTCCCAGAAGATTTTGGGCCAGAAGAAGCATGACACGGCGGCGATGACTTGGTCTGCAAGCTGTTAGTTTTCTCTCCCGATGTCTTTCGTGATAACCTCAAAAGGCGATGCTGGGGGTGGCAACGTACAAGCTGCGGCCGTGAGGATAATCAGGCGAGCCCAGTGGTTCTTGATAAGTCTGCCCATATTGACGAATGTGTGCGATGATTCCTTGCTCTTTTGTTCCTAGCTCTTTCTTTCTTCCTTTCTTTGACAGTGGTCCCCCAACTCTTCGTTGATCGCTTGGTATATCGTGCTGTTGCTGTTGACGTAGAGCCTGCTAGTCGAAGTCGTATAGTCGAAGGTATTAAAAAAGACGGGATTAAAAGAAAAAAGAAGGAATCGTAAAAAAAAGAAAGAGAGGATTAAAGAAGACCAGCTATCTTAGTTTCCCGTAAAGAAGAAGAGGAGGCAAGAGAAAAAGAAAGACCCCGGCCACGAGGGGAGAAAGAAGAAAAAATTGAAGATGAAGAGAGTTGAAGAAGGTAATAAGGCGGACGGAAGACGAGATTCCAAGTCGGCTATAAGCTAGGCTGATATTGGTGACACTCGTGAAAGTGGTTCGTCTTCTCCTGGACCGTCGGGCAGGGTGCCCGCCGTGTCGAGGTGTCGAGGGCGGATCGTCGCGCAACCGAGATGGTGAGGCTCAGGAGGCAAGGGTCTGGAGCAGAGACGGTCTCGGCGGGGATGGGGTCGGAAATGCGCTGCACCGGGCGGCGATTCATGGGAGCGTAGCAGGTGGTTTTTTTGCTCCGAATTCAGGATGAGACCGTGTAATTTTTTCCGTTTGCCTTCTTTTCCTTCGTCTTTGTCTTCTATGTTTTTTTCTTCCTTCCTTCTTGCTGGTGATGATGATGATGATGATGCTGGAGAGAGATGTATGGACTGGGCGGCTAGGAGAGGAGGAGAAGTCGAGCAGGCGCCAGAGTCGTGCAAGGCTTTTTGTCTGTCTGCCTGTCGGTCTGGATGGCTGGCTACCACTGTACTGTGTGGTGTGGTGTGTGGTGCGGTGCGCCGAGTGCAACGGGTTTCAGAGTCGTCGTGGCTTGTGGTTCCGGATGCTTGGTTGCAAGTCGCGATACGGAGTATGCAAAGCAAGGTTGGTGTAACAGACGAGAGGGGTCAGGACATGCAAAAGTAGGAGAGTTGTATGAATGGGTATATGGGAAGGTACGGACAGTTTGAAAGATGAGGGAAAAATGAAGAAGGAAAGAACGACAGGAAAGACAGACGTAAGCTCTTGCTCCACGATTTGAGCTATTATCACCATGCATCGCCTACTGCCGCTAACCACGGCCATCACACGCCTCTTTTTTTTTTTTGCGCTCTTCCTCTCTTCCTCCCTATGTCTGCTCGCAGCTACTATTTTGGTTGTACATAGATGGAAGTGATGGTGTGTGGCCGGGTTGATTGGGAGCGTTGGACAGGGATCTCGGCGGTTAGAAGATGGAGGTGCGGCCAATGAGCGACGTTGACGCCCGCATTCTTGCTGCATGGTGTGCATCGGCATGCGCCTTGGCGGGTACGAACAAGGACTCAACGAGAATACCAAGACTATTGCCCAGCCAGGGTGTCGAAAGAGGAGGTCAAGATTCAAGTTACGCTGTACGGGGTGATACTTGGCTCATCAGCCCATTTCCGCATTGACGACAGGTACTCACCACTCAGTGCTCACGGGCCAGTCTTCATCGGCCGCCGGCCGGGAGGGAGAAGAAAGATGCTTGTCACCCCCGCTTGTTGCTGTCTAAGTACTCCGTACTCCGTACTCCGTGGACCGTATGTGGTTGCTGCTAGGGACCCCTGCTATTACCCATCACCAGTCACCATTGCCAGTTTGCTCGACTTGCATTCCCCATGTCCATCCATGTCTGCATATGCTAGTCTCGGAGCTCAAATTCCTCGATGGGAGAGACTGACCGCTACCGCTGCACAAGCACACGAGGGGACGCACAGTTTGAGTGCCCGCAGCTGCCGAGCGGAGTACGAGTATCTCACGGAGTACGGAGTATTATCGTACGAAATACGGATCATCTGTCCAGGATACGAGTCGACGAGTGACAGCCGTGTCTCCCTGTATTATTCGTCCTTGAAGCAGACGGCGTTTGGACCGTTGTCGCGTGATTGCCCGCGGCCGGCCGAGGCCGTGGCTGTGTCAGCACTGGTTCTGAGGAGAGAGGCCGTCCTCTCTTCTCCCGCCCTCTCTCCTGGCCTCTCCTGCCCTCTTGTCCTCTCCTCTCTCTTTGTCTCCTACGGTCAACAAGCGCCGGCCTGGGCCGCCCGGGTGGCGGAAGGAAGGCTTCAAATGAGCATCCTTTGCGGCACACGGGAGAAAGGGTCGCCTCTCCCCTTATGTATGTTCCTACAAGTATTGAGTCCTCGGACCAACCAACAGTCCTTCCTTGTTCCTATATTTGGAACCAAAAAGAAGGTTTACGCTGTAGGTGGTGGGCGACCCGAACTCTAGGGAAATGCAACATGATTGCAGCACAAATGCGTAATACAGAGGAGGGGACGGGAGGGGTGCCCGGATTCTTCGAGAACCAACAGCATAAGAGGGCGTCGATCGGTTGTTGGTTGGTTGCACGACCGGCGCGTACGACCAATTTCTGGGATCTGGGGTATCGCATACGACCTTCTCTGCACTGCTGCATCTGCACACGCGAGTTGAACCCAGCAACTCTCCAGATTGTCGGTAACGCTGCCCTGGCCAGCGGGTTTGTTGCCTTCAATACCATGGAGTACATAAATTGGTAGTTCCCCTCTTCGATATCTATCTGGTGTAACGATGGGACGGCCAACGCACGTACAATATTACGGTCCAGATTCTTCTATCTATATGAGGCTGTGTGGTTATGCACACGTACCTGAACCTGTACTACTATCTTTCTACTACCCAAGGGGAGACGCTAATATCAAGGAAATCTAATGATGGAAAGTGGGGAGGATGGATGTATATACACGAGAGGAAGAAGGCAGATATCAAACCTGGCCTGGCCTGGCCTGGCCTGGCCTGGCCTGACGGATTCAAAAGCCAGGTTCACTCAACCCGACAGCGACGGCAAGAGACGTCTCCTGCCGCCCTCCCGCTGCTCCTTGAGCAGCCTCAGCTCCTCCTCGAGCGACTCGAGTCTCTGCCGCTGACCCTCCTCCTCCCGCGCGAGCCGGTCCTCCCGCTCGCGCACCTCGTCCAGCCTCTGCGACAGCTCCGCGATACGCTCCTTGTTGGCGTCGGGTTTGGTTGACGACTTCCAGTACTCGTAGATGATGAGGCCACCGCCGACGCCGAGGATGAAGGCGTCGCCCAGCACGTCGGCGAACAGGCTGACGGCCTTCTCCTCGGGCAGGGGGCGGAACTTGCGCCGCCACACCGACGGAAACATGGGGAACTTGCGCCGCGCCACCTCCTCAGGCGGGTGCCCATGCTTGGCCCGGTAGGCCTCCTCGCGCTTGACCTGCTCCTCCGTCTTGACTGTCGGCGCCTCGGCCTTCTCCCTGGCACGCCGCTCCGCCGCCGCATCCCGCAGCATGGCTACATTGAGTCGCATATTGAGCTGGTGGATCGCCTGGCCATACCGGGCTGCCAGGGCGCGGAATCGCGGGTGCTCGTGTGCTTGTGACTTGATGCTGTTCTATAGTGGGAATTGGTTGGTCAGCATTGAAGCTTCAAATGTCTGCGGGCGGAAGGTCGTAGTCGTAGTTCGGGAGGGGCGACCGAGAGGGAAAGGGTATCATACTGCTCCATATTTGGAAATGTGCTTCACAAACAACGAGGCGAGCTTGAATAGAGGGAGGGGCACCATGGTGGCGGTGGTGACGATGGTCGGACGGGCGGGCGGAAGAGAGGGGGAAGGGGGAGGGGGGCGACCGTCGAAGGTATGTGCTGTGCGCCGCCAAAGGTGCGTATCGGTCGGAGCTGGTACGGGTTATCAGGTAAGTAGGTAGGTGAGGATAGATAATTAGTAGAGGTATACGGAGGTAAGAGCCGGTCGGTGTCGAAAAGTCGTCAAAGGCCGTTTGTCGCGGACCCAAGCTTCGGTGTCTCTGTCTGACAGGAACAGGAAACGTCCGGGCTGTCCGCCGTAATCGAGGTACAGGGTACGTACCGTTCAACTCGGTTCAACTCGTGACTGCACGTCTTTGCAGATATGAGATTGTTACACGTCGTACGGCACCACAACCAACAGATGATTACTCTTGCTGTACAAGCTCAAGTGTACACGACAATGATGGTAAACAGTTTTATACCAAAGTTTGCGTATAATGTATTATTGTTTTCTGATGTCAAATTCGTTCATTACTACTTAGTACTAGTCAAGAGGTATAAGTACAGAGTTTGGAATTCATTCAGCTTCATATGCCAGCTGACTCAGCGCCTTTGAAGCAAAGTACTTACTCGTACTTGTAGCTCTCATCACCAAGATGACAACAATCTCATCAACCTCTGTGATCCAGCTCTGCGAATGCTCGTAAGAAAAGACACTCCCAGCGACTCCACGGCATATGGAGACTGAGTATTATGATTTTGTAAATAAGACACTCAAGCCCCTATCAAATTGTGCATGACAACAGACGAAGGCAAGCGGAGCACTTGCCGTCCATCCATCCAATCGCACTGCACAATGAAGCTATCTAAGCCGGGGTGGGCCGCGGTTGCCAGGCGCAACAGAGTGACAACCGAGATGGTCAAAAGTACACAAACCACACAAACCCGCAGACTCAACGCATCCAGCTTCTGGCTCCCGCACGAGCTTACCACCAACAAAACTACGCCGAGCTCCACTAGTTCCGGGCGCCTTTTCTCCTCCATCATTCTCCAATCCTCCGTTTTGCGACTCTTCCACCAACGACGCTTCCTGGCCCTTGAGCGAGAAAAATCAAAGCAAAGAAGCATCGCTTACCGCCCATGTATGCCTGAAGAGTCCCGCGCATGTTATACCGCAACAGCCTCGTGAGTCTTGTCCACCGACCCCTTCTCGCGGCCATATACGATACATTCGCGTCCGCTTGGGAACCTCCGACGACGACCGGGCTCCGTTTCATAATGACAGTTGTTTTAACCTTCCCCATCTGTCACAGGCACAATAATACCACCAACACCACCACGAAAAGCGAAAGCAGTCTACTACTCTCCTTCTCTCGGCCGGCTGTTCTCCGCAAGATAGAACATCACCGCCCCCCCGCCTCTGCCTGGAACTGCCATGGCCCACAGGTTGGCAGCAGCTCGAGGCATTGCCGACGCCGACGCCCTATCGCCTAGAGACGCCAACGCCCAGCGAATGCCTAGGGCCCCAGAAGTCAAGGCCAAGGCGGCCTCCGCCCAGGCGAAACCCCACAAGAACAAGGAGCACCCGCCGCCGCCGCCGCCTCAGGTTCCCGAACCCCCAAGTGCCGACCGCCCGGATGGAGCTCTCTACAGCGTCGGCAAGGTCCTCGGAAAGGGTGGCTTCGCCATCTGCTACGAGGGCCAGCACCAGGCCACCAGGCAACGCTACGCTCTTAAGATTGTAAAGAGCCACATGGTCCCCAAAATGGAGTCCAAGGTAAGTTTCCTGTTCCTCTCGGGTTTGTCGCTGTGTGCTGTTTGAACATCCTCTGACCCTCCCTCCACAGTTTCAAACAGAGCTTCAGATTCACTCCAAGATGAAGCACAAGAATATTGTCCAGTTCTTCCGCTCCTTCTCCTTTGACAGGTGCACCTACCTCATCCTCGAGCTCTGCCCCAACGGGTCGTTGATGGACATGGTCAAGCGTCGCAAGGGACTGTCAGAGGGCGAGGTGCGCTTCTACGCCGTCCAGATCGCCGGTGCCATCAAGTACATGCACGCAAAGGGCATCATCCATCGCGACCTGAAAATGGGCAACATCTTCCTCGACTCGCAGATGAACGCCAAGATTGGCGACTTTGGCCTCGCCGCCCTGCTGGTCACCGGCAAGGATATGCAGACGATACGACGAACCACCTTGTGCGGCACGCCCAACTACATTGCCCCCGAGATCCTCGAGAAGGGCAAGTCGGGGCACGACCAGAGCGTCGACCTGTGGAGTCTCGGTGTTATTGTGTATGTGCTGCTTGTCTCCTACTTCCAACCGCGAATGCAAATGCGAAAACTGACACCACGACCCATCGCAGCTTTGCCATGCTTACCTCGAAGCCGCCATTCCAATCGACCACTACCGACGAAATTTACCGACGAGCCAGGGAGCGCGACTACGAATGGCCCGATGCCGAGACAAGCTTGAGGCTCATCAGCGAACAGGCCAAGGACCTGGTGGCTATCATGCTGCAGGACCCCGACCAGCGCCCGAGCCCGGACCAGATTGTCCAGCACCCCTTCTTCACCTCAGGTTACATGCCTGCCGAGTCCGAGATGAGCCCCAAGCTTCGTGAGGTGCCCCCCGAGAAGCACGAGTTCTACCTCAACTGGCTCGACAGCACCACCCAGGCCATGTCCAACAGGAACCTGAGGAGGATGTGCCGCGAGTGCTGCGTGGGGCCGTACAGCCAGGAGCAGACTGTCCACGCGCAGGTCTGGAAGGAGATGGCGGCCGAGGAAAAGGCCGGCATGACTCCCGTCATTCCTCTGGCCGAGGGCATCGTCTACCGACCCTTTGAGGAATGGGCACAGGAGCACATGAAGCCAAAAGTCCGGTACACGGCCTCGGCGGCGTTGATTGCTAACGAGGAAGCCAACGAGGCTGGAGAAGCAGCTCAGAAGGCACCCATCGGTCTCTTGAGACAGCCTCCCCAGAGCTTTGCCGCCCAGCAGAGGGCACAGGGTCGCCCTGCGGCCGCCCCGTCCTCATCAAGGTCAAGGGCCACCCCCGTGGATCCCGCATTGGCAATGTCACAGCAAGCCTCGCGATCGACGAGGACGCGCAGAGAGCTCCCCCGCGAGCCTTCTGTCCCTAGAGAAATCCCCTCTATGCCGGTTAGGACCGCGCGTGAGGCAAAGCAGCCTGAAGTGAGGCAGACCGAGGTGAAGCAAACCGAGGTTCATGCGAGCATGCCCGAGCCCGCCGGCATTTCGACCGAGAGGACGACGTCCACATCACTAGCTGCGTCAACCAGCTCCCACAGACGACAGAGGTCGGACTCGAGTCGCCCAGCGTCGCTGTTTAGCCCGTCTGAGCAGGTCGAGACCATCTCCAAAACGCAGCCGGACATTGTCCTGGAGCGACTGCGGCGCCTGCAGACGGAGCTCGAGAGGGCCCTCAACTCGCGCACCATGGCCATCATCTCATCAAAGACGGCCGCGCCACCCCACCCGCACATTGTCGTCAAGTGGGTGGACTACACCAACAAGTTTGGTCTGGGTTACATTCTCAACGACGGAAGCGTTGGCTGCGTACTCCGCAGCATCCCCACGACAGAGGGCAGCAAGACGACAACGCTGCCACCTGCCGGTGTCTTCATCCGCGGCGGCGAGCGTCACGTGCTACGCCGGCAAGACAGGACGTACGCGGACAGGAACCAGCCGGTGCCAATGACGGAGCCGATCAGGTTCTTTGAGGACCGTGGAGAGTCTGGACTGTCAGGAGTCAACGTTTCCCCCGAGCAATTCCGAGTCACTATCAACGAGGACAACACGCCCGGCAAGATGAACCCTGGCAAGGACGTGTATCAGCACCGGAAGCGGGAGAGGATCATTCTCTGGAAGAAGTTTGCCAACTACATGGTGGCCAACGGACGAGACGAGGCGGTGCCAGTCGAGGAGGTCGACGACGCCATGTCCCCGGGAGAGAAGGGCACGCCTTCGGAGCTGGTGACGTTTTACCAACGGTTTGGTGATGTTGGCTGTTGGGTGTACTGCGATGGACATTTGCAGGTGAGTTCTCTCTGTGTCTGCGAAGAAAGAAAGAAATGAAGAAGACGTACTAACGAGAAGTGCAGTTCAACTTTCCCGACCACACCAAGATTGTGCTGGACGCCACAGGCACGTGGTGCCACTTCTGGCACCTTCCCAAGGCGGCAGCCGAGAAGCTGGCCGAGGAAGGCACCATGGAGGGCTCAGCGCTGGACGAGCGGGCGATGCTGTCGTACCCGCTGCAGACGCTGCTCAACTTCCAGGCCAAGCCTTCGGCGTCGCGGTCGACGCGTAGCACCGCCACATCGACAACACGCCGCCGCCCCGAGATTGACCCAGAGCTGCAGGGCATACCCGCGGCCAACGACTTCCGCAACAAGGTGCTCTTCATCAAGAGCGTGGTCAAGGAGTGGGTGGCCAACGGCGGTCTGGGCAACAGCTCCATGGACCGCGAGGCGCGGCTGCGCTGGACGGGCCACCGCGATCTAGTGAGCGCGCAGATGCCGCAGAAGCACGTGTGGGTGACGGTGGGGGCGCGCTGGGGCGACGAGCGCATCACGACGCTCGTCGACCTCCGTCGTCCAGGCGAGCTGGGGCAGGACGTCGACAGAGGGAGCGGTAAATAATGAACGGTCCTTGGTGTTGTCCACCATCATGACGTGGTACATAACGGTCTTTGGCATGGCATGGCAAATATGGCATTTCACGAAATCACGACTTCAGCCTGTGTTTTTCTGTTTCTGCTTTTTCTTTTTTTTTCACTTTTGTTTTTCTTGGTTCTTCTGTCTGTCTTGTGTGCCTGTCTTTCTTTCAAAATACATCAACTACTATCTATATATTATTCTTCTCCTTGGCCTTGGGAACTGGGAACACAGGTGGACAATTGCGGCGTGCGTGGGTATGCAGGGTTTCTAGCGATCGGTGCGTCTCAGCACATCTAGTCTATAGTGTATTTGACATGCGTTTATATTCGCCTTGTCTGTCCTCACTTTCTATGTTTACTCTACATGGACGCACAATGCCTTCGGGGGCCCTGTCGGGGGCGCTCTCTTGCACGTGATGAACATGTGTTGTGGGTTGGAAGTCCATGTTGATTAAGTACAGGTATAAACAAGTACATCTAAGACGCCCGGGCCATATTGATATCCCCCTAACAAACAAAACCCTATTATATAAACGACAGAACAAAGTATTATTGCTAAATGACAATCAAAAACAGAAAAGACAAAGGGATGCAGACTGGGCAGTCAAGACTAGTAGTCATACTCGGGCCCCCAGTGGGCCGAGTTGACATTCTCCCTGCTGTCCCAGTAGTTGCCACCCCCGACAGCGCGGATGCGCCTCTCACGCTCGAACTCGGCCCAGCGCTTCATGGTGATCTTGGAGCTGTCAAACTCGCCCTTGTACTCGAGTCCGGCCTTCTTAGTCTTCTCACCATCCGTCTTGCGCGTCTCACCCCACGAGAAGTCGTCAAACTTCCAGAAGGCGTACGTCGGCAGGACAAAGTTCCAGATAGGCAGTGCGAGCAGGTAGATGGCCATCCACATGACGTACGAGACCTTGTGGGCTGTGACGACGATGAGCACGCCTGGCAGACCGAGGATCAGACCCAGCAGCACGAGCGGGATGATTTGCGGGGGGGGCACCGCGATCGATGTAATCACTGCACACACGTTAGTCTTATGTTCAAAGGGTTACAATCTGTATGCCTCCGGCTGGACCTCGCTGCGCTCGCACGTGGGTCACACAAAAGCGTATACACTTCGAGTGTGGACAAGCGAACAAAGTGAAGGCCGTCCCCGGCAGGGCTGCCGGAGGTATAATCAAAGAGAGAGAATGGAGTGGGGGTGTACATACCGACGTAGATGGTAAAGGCGATGGCGGCGGGGAGGACAAGGGTGGAGACGAGCTCCATGAAGACGACAAACTGCATGCTGAAGCAGAAGGTGCCGCAGAGGTCGCGGACGAGGACGAGCTCCATGAGGTTGTGGATGGTGGAGTTGATCCAGCGTCGGCGCTGGGAGAGGAGTACCATGAATTCGTCGGGGGCCATGGTCTTGCAAACGGCCTGGGGAACGAAGACCTGCTTGCGCTTGGGGAAGGTGCGCAGCATGAGGGTGGAGAGGAAGCGATCCTCACCAAGGAGGTACAGGTTCTTCTCGTGTAAAGTCTCGACAACGTTCTCCGAGTAGTGCTCGACGACGTCCGGGTTGGCGATGATTGGGACCCAGTAGTTCTGGCCACCCTTGGGGGCCTTGATACGGTACATGCAGAAGCAGCCAGGCAGACAGGTAACACCGCCAAAGACGGACTCGAAGGCCTTGGCGAGGTGGTGCGAGACGAAGTACTCAAAGACCTGGATGGCCGTGACCCAGCTGGCGCGCTTGTTGGCAATCTTGGTCTCGCCGCACAGGCCCATGATCTGGGGGTCCTTAACCATGGCAGAGACCATGTGGGTGAGCGAGTCGGGGAAGACCTTAGTGTCGGCGTCGACCATGAGCAGCATCTCGTAGAAGTCGGGGGAGATGCCTGTCACCTTCCACAAGCCATTGAAGATCTCGTACTCGAGCTCCGTCATGCGCTCGTCGAACATGACCTTCTGCAGGAAGGACATGAGGATGATCTGGGTGTCACGCTTGCCGCGGTTACCCGGCTTAGAGGTGGTGGCCTCGTCGGGGGTGCCACACTTAACGATGACTACCATGGGCACGCGCTGCTGCTTGTCGAGCGGAATCTTGGACTGGGCGCCGTAGTCGTAGAAGCCTGCGTGCACCTTGGCCATGTTGTGGCGCTTGGAACCGCTGGCGACGGCCACGTACGAGAAGGGCTCGACCATGTCCGGCGGGGTGGTGTTGTCCTTGAGCATGCCCAGACACATGTCGGGCGTAGACTGCGCCTCGCCGGCACCCTTGATGATGCCGTCGCAGATGACGACGATGACCTTGTGGCTGTTGGGGTAGTCGGTCATGGCGAGCGAGTCGAGCGTCGTGCGCATGCCCTCCTCACCCTCGGAGTAGGCAGTCACCAAGATCATGGCGTGAGCGAGCGGGTACCCGTACGGCTGCCAGTCGGCCGGGGGCTGGGGCACCACGGCCGGGTGAATGAAACCCATGGGACCTGGGCCGTCAACGGCGGCAGCGCCGCCAGATCCGGAGAGGGGCCCGCTACCGCTGCCGTACGGGTCCGTGCCGAGGAAGCTGGCGCGGCTGTCGTTGCCACCCTGGCGGTACATGGGGTTGGAGTTGAGCTGCAGGGCGGCCGAGGCGGCCTGGTTGCCCATGGTGGTGGGACCACGGCGGCTGGGGGAGTCGATGCCATAGACGTTGGAGAAGCGCGAGGTGGTGGGCAGAATGGAGGAGCGCTTGGTGCGGTCGGAGCCGACGACGGTGCTTCCCGGGTCGCCGGGGAGGCGGTCGGGAGCGCGGTAGATGTCCTCGGACCAGTCCTCAATCTGGCGGTTGCGCTTGCGGGCATCGGAGCTCTGGGACGTCTTCTTGGCGGCGTAGCGCGGGCTGATGAACCACTGGAAGATGATGGCGAGAACGAAGCGAGTGCCGACCAAGCCCAGAATGACGACAAGAGCGCAGTACAGGACGACCTGGGAGGCGATGCAGCCGATGGTGTCGGTGTCGACGGAGCCGACCTTGATGATCTCCTCGAAGCAGCGGGCCATCTTCTTGTCCTCGGCGGACTGGAAGACGCGGGTAACGTCGCGGCCGTGGACGGCAGCGTTGATGTTAGTGGTGCGGTCGCGCAGCTGCTTGAAGCGGTCGGGGATGGCGACCTGGGAGTCGTTGAACCAGTTGAGCAGGTCGAGGTCGAGGACGCTGGACGAGTAGACCATGAGGTTGCGGGTCGAGTTGGCAATGTCGTCCCAGGTGAAGTAGACATCGGCGCGGCCACCGAGGTCGAGGTAGAAGGCGTTGCGCGAGGCCAGGGTGGTGTGGCAGGCGTAGCCCGAGTAGTACTCAGTCGTGGTGTTGACCTCGCTAGAGCCGTCCTGGTTGAAGGCCTTGCAGGGGAAGTACCAGCCCAGGTCATTATCCGAGTTGGTGGGGACGTCAGATCCATCGGCGAGGGTGATGAGGTCCTTGCAGGCTCCGTTGACGTTCTGGAAAAGGAAGCTGCCGTCCATGCCGCCGTAGTGCGTCGGCAGGTCGTACAGTACATTGGGACCGTAGCCATCGGTGCGCAGCGGCATACCCTCGGCGGGCGGGTGGTGCGACTTGACCAGGTCGTAAGCCACGCCGTGAAAGATCATGTAACCGGGCGAGACGTCGTTGATGCGCAGGCGCGTCGGCGGCGTACCGCAGACAACCTGGGTGAAGCCGAAAGTAATGAAACCAATGGCCGTCATGATGAGCAGGATGATGCTCAGAAGACCCATCTTCTCGCGCCAGGCGCGGCGCTGGGCCTTGGTGGGCTTGCCGAAGCACTTGAGGATGAAGTCGGGGCACCAGAAGGTGATTATGGCGCAGTAAACGTTCCAGAAGCTCGGGGGGCTCAGTACCTCCTTCTGCTTGGACGACTTGTGCTTGGAGTGGCGCTTGCTGCTGCTGCTATGGCTCTTGGTCACCTTGCCACCGCTGCCCGACTTGGAGCGCTTAGCCTTGGACGAGGCGTGGGGCTGGTTCTTCTCGAGGTCTTCATGCTGGTTGCTGCTACGATGGCGGCGGCTGCGACGCTGGTGGTCGCGCGGCGGCGAGGGCGTGGTCAAGTCCTCGACGATGCCATAGTCGTTGTTCTGCGAGTTGGTGCGCGAGTGGTCCGTCGTGGAGGCATCGACGTGGTCGAGCGGGTCGTTGCCCGTCGACGAGGGCAGCACCGTCATGTTGGCGGAGTGCTTGTGGTAGTGGTAGTTGCGGTGGTCCTTGTCGAGCTTCTGCCTGTCCGGGCGGATGAGGCTCCTCTTGCGACCGAGACCGCTGGTGGCCGTCTTGCTGTTGTCGGTGCTTCCGTGCCTCGAGTGCGACAGCGGCGTGCTCTCCGAGTTGGCGGTTGGGTATCCTATTGTGTCGGCGTACGAGGAGGCGGACTGTCCACGTTCATGGTGCGCCGGTCGGGTCGGGGAGAAGTAAGAGGCACCGGCACCGGCTGGGGAGGAGGCTTCGGCGGGGGAATCGATCGGTCGGCTTCGGCGAGAGGGCGAGTCTCTGTAGGGGCTCCGTTGTTTTCGTGACGAGCTGTTGTGGTGGTGGTGACCCCGTCTCTCAGATGAGGATGGAGGCGGCATGGCAAGGGGAGGAGGGCCTTCTCGTAAGTAGAGACTAGGGGGGGGCAGACACAAAGGACGTGTCAGCAAAGAACAGGTCCCACAGCGTTTCGGGATGACCAATTTGTTTGAAAATTGAATGCTCGTAATAATAACGGGCAGAAAAAAGAAGGGAAATGGAAAAGCAAACAAGAGGCGGCGGGGCCGTACGGGGATGTACGAGTAACTCGTAAAGAAGAGCAAGGGGAGGGAAAGTGACAATGATTCCCGCAGTGGATATGCGTAGATGTGCCCACTGCCAGCACAAGCACAAGCACGTCGTACTTGTAGCAAGGTACGAGCACTCGTAGAGCAAGAGTAATCCCAGTATTAAGACTGGTACGTGCTCGTACAGAGTAATAATGGGTTGAAACAATGCAGGCGTGCCACGGCAAGACGCGCAGCGCAGCAGGGCAAACGGGCGAGTGATTCGGATCGGCAGAGGGCGGAGGGCAGGATGGGGCAAGGATGGTGTTGGTATGGATATTACGGTACCACCGGTACGAGTACCAGGGAATATCACCAACAGACGTGTGTGTGTGGGCAATGAAGAGGTGCGAAGAGGTGAGGAAGTGAGGCTACCCAGACTGTGGTCGAGATATTCTTACTCAAGAAAGGATGAGAGACGACCACAAGTCTAGACTTCAAAGGGCCAAGGCAAAAACAGAAATGAATGAAATGTACTCACAAGCTGTGTTCGTATGTTTTCCAGGTGGTCCGTGGAAGCGCTGGCAATGCGCAAGGGACAGGGGTCGAGGTCAAGGTCAGAGACCAACAGTGGGACGATCCCTCTTGCGCAGCCAATGTTTTGCCCCTGAGTGCAAATACTGCAGACAGCTCTGGGCCTTGCCTTGTGTGCGAGTGCCTGTCAACTTTGTGCAAGTTGATACACCAAAGACTTGGGCCAGTATCAATCAATGATCATACACACTGGCCTTGTGCGCTTTGCTTTTCCTTGGCTTTGAGTCTTGAATCTTCTCGACGGTGGTCCTGGCTCAACGCCGGGGTATTCGTGTGGTAAACGAGTGTGTGGAGAAGGTGAGGAAAAAGGCTTGGCCGGGTGGGCAACAAGCGTCGAGATGTGCAATACTCGTATGCGTAAAGCGTATAGAGTATTCCGAGTACTTCGTAAAGGCTGCTTGGCGATACAAGACACACACAGGCGGACGTCCAGATGACAGATATGGCGACAGAATGAGAGCGTGGTTCGTAATGGACGACGGTGAGGTTGTCTTTGTCTTTGGCCGGGAATAAAGATGTAGTTGTACAGTGATGGGATGAGATGAGGTGAGAGAGAGCAGGGAAGAGAGAATGAGAAAAGGATGAGAGAGAGAATCAATACGAGTAATACTCGTAACAAGTACAGAGGAGGGGCAGAGCCTAGAGCAAAGAGCTGGAAGGCACGAGCAGAGCTGGAGTTGCCGGGTGCACGACGCTGACAAGGCGATTGTGGAGAGGCGTAGCAGCTACAGTTGAGTTGGTGTTGTGCGTCTATGAATCTGGAAGAGTTTGTCTGTCTTTGTCTCTTTTGTTTGCTCTTCTTTTTCTCTTTCTCTTTGCTCCAAATGGATTGAATGCTCTTCCACGAATACCGCCAGTTGCCACTCCTTGACAACCCTCCAGTCTATTAACCATCACCACCACTTCAAGGGACACACACCACTCCGAGGGCAGACAGAACTCGTACTCGCCCCAATACTACCTGCCGCTTCCCTCGTGTCGAGGAAGAAAAACGTACGCTACTACTCGTACGGAGTAATACTGCTGCTGTCTGCATGTACATACGAGGTCACACGCCCTCTGTCCCCCTGGCAATAGATGGATTCATCCCCACCCGGCCGCCCCGTAGCCCCCGACCGTTGCGCCGACCCATTGGCTGTCTCGGATAGTCTACTGACAATGGTACGAGAACCAGAGGTACGAGGGGGGTACATACCAAGAGGTCTAGCCACAGCCTGGCCACTTCTGGAGCCAACTACGGGGCACGCACGTCGCACTACACGAGAACTAGAGCAACTTGGCTTTTCTTCTCTACTTTACGCGGATTCGACGACCCTGCCAGCCTACTGTGAAGCCTGTTTGCCCTGCTGGGGTACCCCATCCCTGCCCTGGGAGTCTCTGTTTACTTACTCTGTATTCTTGTTGCCAAGACGACGGCATGACGGATGTGCTCCATTCATCAGCTCAACAGACGGCATTACGACATTGCTTAATACCTATGATAGATAGTATTACTCCGTGCAAACAAAAGCATTAATGCCTACTCCGTCAATCCGTACTAGATAGTGCTTCGTAGATCTTGATGGATTACGAGAACGGCAGTAGTACAGGAAGGATAATCCAGGTCTCGTTGCGTGAGACTGTTTACGAGTAGGCTGGCCGTGTCTCTCAGGGCCCACAATGACATAATGAGCTGTCTTTGCCCTTGATTTTGACGCTGGCTGCCGGCGAAGTGATATTGCTATGTTTTATGCTCTAACTGCAGTCTTGGTTTCGGTTCTTTGTTGATACTCCTCGACGCTGCCAGTACACGTACGTGTGCTTGCCCGTCATCCCTTGAATGCGTCGTCTCCAAAGGGAGGAGCGTGACGTACTGCTACTCGTACCCGTGGTACCTGTGCTCGTACTCATGGCCGTTAAACTCTCCGCGCGCCTCTTGTACCCTCCGACCGGTACCAACCGTCGGATAGTGAGAGTCTGAGAGGAATAGAGTTCGACCAGATTCTAGCGCATTGCCATTCCTGTCCTTTCCTTGTCCATCTCGTGGCATTATCATTATGATGTGGCGTTGCCGGGTACACAGAAACGTCGAATAGGAAGTCTGTTGTGATATCACCACCTGCTATTGCTCGTAACCACCACAATACCAACGACAGGAATATCGATATATTGAATAATAGTACAGGCGAGTTAACGACATTTGCGGAAGCCATTTAGACCATTCATGGATTTCCAGTTCATGCAGAGCATGTCATTGTGCAGATAAACAGACCGCCAATGTGTCTACCGGGTAGACTCGTGACTAAGCATCGTCACCACCCCGCACCTCTCTCACGGACTCGCTATTTCCGGGTACAATTGAAGTGGCTGACCAAAGGCAGCGACAAGTCCGTCTTGCTCCCAGATGCGAGAAATCTGCGCCTCAGCCTTATCGAGCAGCACGGTACAATACGATGCGGGTACGGCACAGGGAGGCTACGCTACGCTGTCGGGCTGTGCAACCTCGAGTGCAACCTCGAGTCCAGTCCAGAACGACAAAGTCTGGCATGTCGGCGGGGTAAAAAATCAATGCTGTCGCACCTCCAAGGCAACGTGTACGAGTACCGTGACGAATACTCGAGTGCTCGAGTCCTCAAACCCTTTAGTCCTACAAAAAGGGCCATGAGAAGTAATACCGCCAGTTTCACCATTGTTGGGAACATTATTGGAACATAACAGAATGTCATGCTCGATCGATTCCCATTTCTATTAATACATCTGTGGGAGCATCACCAGTCGCTAGCATCCGATCCTACTCGTGTCCCCCTCACCGACCGGCGACCTGTAGCCTGTAGGGAGCATGGATGGCCGAGAACATGCACGTCACGGATGCGCCAGACCATGCACCAACACGAGCTCCTACGGACCCTACGGACCTTGGGACCCTACCCAAGTACCCTCCTGGCTAGCGGGCAGAATGTGCATTGTGAGCTGTCGAGCAGCACGCACACAGACAAACAGAGTAGGAGCTGGTACTTACGAATTAGTCGTGCTGAGGAAAAAAAATCACATCGTCGCGTTGGTACATGCACGAGTACTCCGTACCCACGGTCGCAACACGAGTTCTTGGCTTTGGTCTCTAGTCCCTAATAACCGCTGCCCAAGTACGGAGTACGAATAGGCACACAACTCGTCCGCATTCCTGTGATTCTGTGAATCAAGTCTGCCACGTTTGTTGCTGCGGAATACGAGACAGGAAATGCCCCGCCACGACGGTAGATGGCAGACTGCAATTCTTGACTCTGCGAATATGTGCTGTGTTGCCCAACATGTCAGCCTGCAGCAGAGGAGTACAGCTACGAGCCATGTACGACGAGTACGGCAATGTTCCGTGGAAACACGACTACGAGCACTTCGCTTGACGCCGGCATGTACTCCGTACCCTGCCCCTGCTTCCTGCTCGCCTGCCAGGGTCAGGCCAGGGCCAAGACCAGGCCAGGAGCAAGGGTCCAGCGCCAGACCCAGGAGGGAGAATTTAGGCGAGAGAGCGCGGGGGAGGGGAACCGATTTTTCTCTCTCGTCGTCTGTACGGATAAAGGACGGAGTAAGACGGAGTAATTGTGGTGATGTATCCAGCAAGGCTGTCCATGTACCTCAGACCTGTCCCTGCAGTGTGGACAGCAATTGCCAGCTCTGACTACTCCGTACGAGACTTAGACATAGTATTGCCAAGTATCCTAATAGTAATAGGATCCATCTGATCCATTTGATCCATCGTCCATGATCCATATGTATCCAGCGTGGCTGTCGGTGGCTGGCTTAGTGCCAACGCTTGCTTACTCCGTGGTTACATACATGGGCGGCAACGGGGGAACGGAGTGGAATGGAGTCCCGAGACAGCAAGGCGCACGCCCAAATGAGGCAGAAGAGATGCAAAGCGGTAGAAAAAAAAAGGCAATGTTCAATGTTGGAAAGACAAAGCGGTAATGCTCCGTATGGCGCAAGAAAGCCCTGGCTTGGACTAACGAGCGCCAAGACGGGGGCCGACATGGCCGTGCCACTTGCTCCGTACTGCTGCTACCTGAAGCGGGCAGATGGCTAGGCCGAGCTGTGTTGGTGATGATCTTGGCGACATGAGGATGAGATGTCTGCCTGCATCGGCATCTGCATCTGCAGAATGTGTGTGCAATGTGCAAATCCAAGCTGAGGGTGTGTGTAAGTACGGAGAGTTGCAACTGCCATACGTGGTCCTACATTGTAAGGATTCAATCCCGGTACTTTCTGTAATAGATGGCTGGAAGTTCAATGGTATCACGATATTAACCATGCACATACGCCGTATGTAAAGTACGGCCCGCCAGGATCCATCCGGATGCGGCCGAGACCAGACCAATTACTCGTGCCAGCGCCAGCCATTGCCAGTGCCATTGCCAGCACACGGCGAGACGGTCTCGGAGGGCGCAGTCGCATTCAACGGCATTCTTGACGTCTGTACTCCGTACGGAGTACTCTGTACTCGGAATCTCAATGTCTGATGGCCCATGGGACGGCTGGTGGGCGACGGCTTCAATCTGAGTCTACCGGCCACTGGTGGCGTTCCTGAATGGGGTTGGTGTTGAGGGAAAAATGCCACTGTCCACGTGGTGCCAGAGCGCAATGGCAGGCGGTACGGAGTAGTATTGCTAGTATTCGACGGAGTACGGAGCGGTAGAAGTATTTTAGACTGTGGATCTGATGCGGTGAATTAGACAGACAAAAAAAGAAGCGAGAAAAAGAAAGAAGCGAGGCTATTCTGGCAGATGGACCGTGCCAAGACGTGGAGATTGATTTCCGTGATTACTACAGGTAGTATGCCAACACGCCTACTCCGTACATGCTAGCCATGTATTACTCCGTACATTAGTACGAGTATTGAACATAGAGGACGAGACTGAAAGAACATGTATCGGATAGATGATGACGGACAAAGGAATAGAATGGACGCGCGTTGGCAGTGACTCGTATGACTTCATCTCCATAGCAGTCATCGGTCATCGTCATGAGTATGAGCATGAGCATCAGGGTCCAAGGCATGGTGTGGTGTACGGTAAATGGTGAAGGCTGTCCAGCTACCCAGCTCCCATCTGCCAGCCTCGTCGTGTCATTCTGTGCGCAGATGGAATGCTCGGTTCGGGGGGTTTGATTGGAGGACCTGCATCTACGTCAGGAGAGCCAACACTACTACTACCTGCCCGTACTACTGTGACTGTACTTCGACCGTGACCCTTTGGAGGGGGGGATCATCATCTCCGGGGACCCCCCTGGGCCGTGCATTCTCAGTCACCAGTGCGAGTGCGTGCTTCATGAGCAAGTTACTCGTACTACTCGTACTGAATAGTCGTACATGAGGTTGGTCCGTATTACTGTGCCAATGTGCCGGTGAGTGAGAGTGAGAGTGAAGGTGAGAGCAAAAGCTAAAATAAGAGGCCAAAAGTGCAAAGTGCAGTGCATACGAGGGCAGGAGCACTTACGGAGTACGGTAATACTCGTACTCGTACAGTTGCAATGCTCCGTAAGTACGAACGGACCCCGGGCTCCCAAGGGAACATTGAACATGTAATGAACAAACGGTGGATCAATGGACGGGAGGGGCGGAGTAGCACCACAATAGCACAGAGACCACAGTAAGCAGAGGCTTTTACTCATGAGCAGGCAGACTCATGCTGGACTCATGCCAAGTCTCAAAGATGCACTATTCATACTCGTAATACTACATGTACTCCGTACTCCATACTCCATACAGAGTAAGGGAGCAAGGAATAAGGCATGGCAATCAACTGACAGAATGCCTTACTTGGACAGCATCCACCGATGAACCTAGTTCAGGGTCCATGACTGCCTGGAACACGGCGCCTGGCGTTGAGGCGTACGAATACAATGAATGTACTTGACAGAGCTCCATGCCCGCCCGCCCTGGACCCCTTGCTGCGTACTTGGGTAGACCCAACCGCCCTTTGGCCTTTACTGTGGTCCCAGTGGGTTCAGTGGCCACTGGCCCTGTGGGCGCCGGGCGAGATGGTGGCATGCACTGTGGTGGGGGGTCTTCTGGTACAAAATTAGGTACTTAAGGTACCTGGTGGCCTGTAAGTAGTGCTCCAGGGCTCTTGTAGCGCTGTGGATGGCCTGTCACTCGTGCCTGCCTGCTACGTAACATGGGCGCATGTACTCGTACTCGGTACTCCCGTCCCCATATGTGCCCGTCAATGGTTGATGCCATGGTTCCAGTTCCATACGCATACGAAGTACGAAGAGAGAGCAGTCACTGCTACTCCATACTTGGTACCGCCTGGCCCTTGCTCTCCTTCTACTCCGTACTCCGTACCAAGTAATACTTCGTACGAGTCCCTTGCCCTCCACTTCAAACTTCCTGTCCCTTGTCCCTTGTCCCCGTCCTCCTCCTCCTCCTCCATTCTCCCCATGGTGAGAACCACCTCCGTCGCCGACTTCCCCCGCCACCCTGTCCATACCTCGTCCCCTCGGACCCTTTCCCAGGTACTAGCTCCCGTCCCTCCCCTCCGACAAAATCTCGGCCCCTCGACCTCAACAACAGGCCAGCCCCCTCAACCTTCGTCCCTCGTGTCTGCTCGTATATACAGACAGAGTAATACTCGTCCAACACCATCCGGTGTACCATTGACGTGCTTGACCCTGTCTTGAGCCTCACTCTTTTGCCCAGCTGCACTTCTTACACCGACACACAACCCAGACCTCTCTCTCTGTCCGCCCTCGTATGACAGTCCATACTACTACCACCACCTAGTACCTCGTACTATCACTGTCGTCCTACCATAAAAACCTACGCACATAACTTCACAGCGACTTGCTGCCTGCCATGGCCGCCGTCAGCACTTCCCCCCCTCCGACGTCGGCCACGTCGACCGGCCAGAAGCCCAGCTACCATCACCACCACGCACAAACATCCTCGACCGACCAGTCCGCCCTCCCCAGACCCTCGACCGCCAACAGCATAGGCAGCGCCAGCAGCAGCCCCCGCCGCAACATTGGCCGCAAGCCCCTCTCCATACCCCCCAACACCGCCATGGTCGACGGCGCCCGCATCCGCGACATTGCCGTCTCCCCCGTCAAGGTCAACTTCCACCCGGCCGCCCACTGGGCTGAGCCCTCCAACGCAGACATAGAAGTCACCCGGTCCGCCGAGGTGACGCCCTCCAACTCGGGCAGCTCCCTCCCCGGCGCTGCCACCGCCGCCTACACCACCGCCGCGGGCCCCGCCACAGGAGCAGGCGTCGTGAGCACCTCGGCCATGAGCCCTACCGAGCGCGTCAGGAGGCAGGACCTCTTCCGGAACAGCCGCGAGTCCGACGAGACTACCGCCACCTCCCAGCAGCCCGCCTCGACCGCCTCGTCGGCCGCCACCAGCGCGAGCTCCGTCTCGGGCGCCAACGACAATGCTGACTGCACCCCCAACGATGACTCGCCCGGCAGCTCCGTCCTCGACGGCAAGCTCCCCCGCCAGTCAGTCCCGCTGTTCCAGTACCACCACCAGCAGGTGGAGCAGCAGGAGCAGGAGAAGCAGAAGCGGGAGCAGGAGCAGCAGGAGCAAAAGTTCTCGTCGCCCACGCGCGTCAACACGGCGCCGCTCGACCAAGGCAGGGGTTCCCCGACGGGCGACCCGACTGATGGCCCCGTGCACATCCGACGCCACCTGACGCCGTCGTCGCAGTTCTTCCGGCGCAGCTCGATGCCGCGGCCGCAGTCGTCTTACTCGGCCTACTCGGACAACGTGCCGCGAGGCCGGTCGCCCAACCTGACGCCGAGCGGGTCGCACATGCGGGCGCCGTCCATGTCGTCGCGCAAGTCGCCCGACGTGCGCATGTCGTCGTACGCGGAGCTTCTGAACGTACCGTACTCGCAGCAGGCGCCGCCCGTGTCCATCGGGCTAGACAATTCGAACCTGCGGTCCGTGGTGGGTAACAACGCGTCGCTGCTGAGTACGCAGAAGACGCTCGACATGTACCGGGCCAACGTCAAGAAGACCAACGACGTATCGATCCAGTACTCGTTTGCCGTCTTCCTCATCTCGACGGCGCAGGAGCAAGGGCTGGACGTATCGGACCCCAAGGCGCGCAAGGCGAGCCCGCAGCCGCCCCCGCTGCGCGACCTCGACAGCCCCGTCATCGAGGCCACGGCCGCGAGCCCGTACGACCTGGTGCGCGAGGCGCGCCAGATTCTCCAGCGCCTGGCCAGCGGCGGCTACCCCTTTGCGCAGTACTACCTGGCCGACGGGTACGCGTCCGGCCTGTTCAGCAAGGGCAAGGAGGACTACAGCTCAGCCTTCCCGCTCTTCGTTCTGGCCGCCAAGCACGGCCACGCCGAGTCGGCGTACCGCGCGGGTCTCTGCTACGAGTTTGGCTGGGGCTGCCGGTCTGACCCGGCCAAGGCGGTGCAGTTTCTGCGCATCGGCGCCTCGAAGCGCCACCCGGGCGCCATGACGCGCCTCGGCAAGGCCTGCCTGTCGGGCGACCTCGGCGAGAAGCGCTACCGCGAGGGTGTCAAATGGATGAAGCTGGCCGCCGAGGCCGCAGACGCGCAGTATAACTCGGCCCCCTACCAGCTTGGTTGCCTCTACGAGACGGGCTACGGTGACGACGTCTTCCGCGACCCCCGCTACGCCGCCGAGCTCTTCACCCAGGCCGCCGACTTGGGCCACCCGGAGGCCAACTACCGCATGGGAGACGCGTACGAGCACGGCCGTCTCGACTGCCCGCGCGATCCGGCCCTGTCTGTGCACTTTTACACGGGGGCCGCGGAGCGCGGCCACGCCCCCGCCATGATGGGCCTCTGCGCCTGGTACATGGTTGGTGCGCCGCCTGTGCTCGAGCGTGACGAGGAGGAGGCCTACGAGTGGGCTAGGCGCTCGGCTGAACTTGGTGAGTACCCTTCCCTTTATCTTTCTTTTCCCTTTATGTTGTGCATCCGACGGTCCCTGCTGGGGAGGCCTTCTCGCTTCGCTTCCCTCGGGACAAGAATAGCAACAGCTAGCGCAGCAAGCGAGCGGGACGAAAAGAGCCCGCGTCAGGGGCCGCCAGAGGCACAATAAAGAAGTGATACACAGTGTGAAAGCGAGGATGGCTAATGAGATTGAAAAATACAGGCTTCACTAAGGCGCAGTACGCGGTGGGATACTTCACCGAGATGGGCATCGGGTGCCGACGCGACATCCTCGAGGCGAATGTGTGGTATGTCAAGGCAGCGGATGCGGGTGACGAGCGGGCGAAGCAGCGGCTGGCGATTATCCAGTCGGCCATCAGTGGAAATGGGCAGGGGATGCCTATGGATGTGGCGCCGCCGCGGGTGGCGGGCAAGATATCCAAGGAGAAACAGGATAAGGACTGTATTGTCATGTAGGCATACGCCTGACTACACAGTCTCACAGTCTTGGTTACGCATCCTCTGGCTACAACGCAACTTCACAGACTGCAGTATACTGCCAGTCCACCTCTCACAACATACACAACCAGCACATGATACGCACACGTCACAATACGTGCATACAGCACACACACAACATACAACACACACACACATGCAGCATGCGCACCACGCGCACATTGGATAGAGAGGCTTCTCTGTTCTGCTTCCTGCTTTCTATTGGTTATATATGCCCTTCATATCCGGCGTTGGGGGTCTCTTACGTCTTTCTTTACGTCCCTGTCCTTGGTTTTTGTTCTCAGTTTCCGTCTTGTTCTTTTATTTCATGTCCGGTACGGTACGGTGCATCTGGATCCCTAGCCGAATCCGACTCAAAATGGTGAAGATGGGATGGGAGGGTAATGTGTCAAGTGTTGGCAGCGTTTTCGGCTCTGCCGCCCTGTCGCTCTGCTTCTTTTTTGTTTCGGCAGTTCTGATTTCCTTCTGCGTATCTCCTTGTTCTCTCCTTGTGTGTTTTTTTTGTGTCGGGGCGTTTTTTGATTGATAGTCTGGAGGAACCATGGGAATCTCGGTTCCTGAACGAACGTTTTAATCTGTTGGGAGGAAACTGGATAGTCGAGGCTTAGAATTGCATGGCCATGATGGTCTTATGATGGTATTTCAATGCTGTGCTGTGAGCCGTTACGATGCGATGTGATGGTCCTATGATGGCCTGATGGGATGTGATTTTGGGGTTTGCGGGTATATGGGTATATGGGTGAGCCTATATGAGTGCCTACTTTAATGCTTGTCACCGACTAGATCTTCCATGTTGGTTTACTTTACCATGCCGAGTGTATTTGTCATGTGGGCTCTTTAGGTCCATGTCTGCTAGGTAAGTCTACTCCTTTGATCACTCTACTCGAGCTGACCTACTCGCGTTGCCCCCAGTTTCTTCTACGCGACCTATTCTGCTCAGGTTGTTCTACTTGAGTTGAATCTTCTCGAGTTGGTTTCACACAGGCAGTTCAACTCGGACCAGCGGCTCGAAGCTGACAGTTAACGGCAACCGCGAACGAAGCGAGAGATGCTTCTCCAGAAGAAGTTGCTAGAGGCATAGTCCAATTGTGTGCTCTTTGGTGTGGCACGGTCCTAGTATTTGGGTTGAGTGAGTACTTGAGGAATGCGGGCGGGAGCTAGCGACTTGAGATGGATCATCGTGCGTTCTGTACGCAGGACCAAGGTTCACTGTTCAATACCCTGACAAGTGTCGTGGCTGCTGTTTGTCTTGTCAGGTTTACGTGATGCATCTCAAATCAAGACTGTTCTTCCCTGATGATATTGTCATGTTTGTCTTGTTGGGCCTTGTTGACGCATGTCAGCCAAGTCTGTTGGTCTCGTCTGTCAAGCGTGCATGCATACTCACGTCAACTTGGCTGCAAGTTGGGGGACGTCAACTATTACCAACTGCAAGGAACCACTGCGGAACCAAGAAACAAGGAACCCGACATTACGTTTGGCAGACGACAGTGGCGCAACTGTGTTCTTCACGTCAGAAAGTGCCGTCCAGTCTCCCAACAGCTGAACCAGCATCTAAACCCGCGACATGCATGAACTTTGCTCGTCAGATGACGCCCTGGCACCTGCCCTGGCAGTCGCCGTAGCAGCCGCCCTTTTTTTCTTTTTCCAGGGATGAACACCCCTTTCACCTTCCATGTCTCTGTGCCAAACGGGCAGACGAACGCCTCCGATCGGTCCAGGGATCCGAGCGAGAGAGCGAGCGAGCCACGTGGGAATTGGTTGTGTGAGCGTCTCAGCAGCAGACAGCAGAACAAGAGCCGAAAACAGAGGTGGCTGAACTGACACACACAGACAAACGGCCAGGTCAGGCCGGGTGATTGGGTCGCCAGTTGCCAGTTGCCAGGGAAGAACAAAGGGCAACAAAAGCAAATAAGACATAGGAGGACGGATCGGATCTAGTCTCTGCTCTGCTCTGCACCTGTACGAGTATTACCCGTAGCGTATCGTCCCCCCCACGGTAGGTAGGAGTTGCGGACAGAGACAGCGGGCAGTGGGCAAAGGAGACGGGAACAAGGAGACTTCTCCGTAAGGAGATGGGATGGGATGGGCGAATGGAGACAAAGAAGTGGGCTGGTGGGCTGGCTACGAGATGCGCGACAGTGTTTGTCAGATGTGCTGCAGGTGGACGGATGGGGAGCTTGGCAAGAAGACATGGAAGCAGCGCAGGCAGAGGCAGAGGCAAGGACAAAGGGGAGAAGAGGATGAGTAGAGAATGTAGATCTAGACCAGGCCAGAGGACTAGGCCGAAGTACGGTGAGGCCGAAGTGCAAAGGCGAGACTACAGAGATGTGGTGCGGTGCATGCAGGATGCATACAGGATGGATGCATAGGACTAGCAAGACTGACAAAGGCTGCAGGACAGGCTGTTCCAGATCCGAGGCGATTTGCCCATGGTGGAAATCATGGGATTTTCCCAGAGGGGCCAGAGGGCCAGAGGGGTCTGCCCTTGTGAGTGTGCGTGTGTGCAGGTGTGTGCGATTCCCTTGGCAACTTGGGATCCTCCCTTGGTGTGCCCTTGGTGTAAAATGTGGACAATGTCGTGCATGTATCGAGCTGTCGCGGGCTGTTGCAGAAGGCGGAGCAAAGCAAGGGAGAGAGAGTACGGAGCAGAGGACGGGACGATTTGGACCGCCGGATCGAGTAGACTGGATGGAGAACTACGGAGCACGAGTAATACGGAAAGAAACTGGAGTAACACGGAGCAGGCGAGACTGATCGAACACGAGTACTCCGCAGCACGACTAGAGACGATGAGAACCTGGATGAAGAGAGTGGATAGAGTGCATGAACGTATGAGTGAACACTGAATAGAGTAAGTGAAGAGAGTGAGTGTGTGGATAAAGAGCTGTGTAGTTGAATGGACAGCTCTGATTGGTCAAGTATATATGCACGTAATCAACGCGTCTAAGACGCGCATGACGCGTGATTCACCGCGACGCTCTTTAGTTCGCGTCTGCTCTTTCCCCAATCACGCCTCCACGTCGAGATGAGGAGGAGTTGTGAGTCCAGTATTGTGAGTACGAATATTATGAGTCTGGTATGAGTATGACACCCGCTGTCAGATTTGCTTGCATGAGCTGCAAAGCAACTGCAGAGCGGTTACGATCCGAGAGACGGACGGGAAGACATGAAGACATGCAGACGTGACGTGACGTGATGTGAGCTAAGTGCACAGATGATGTACTCCGTAGTACACAATGAGTAATTCTGACCACCACAAAGATTACTCGTACACCATCTACTCATCCAGCTGACCACCACTGCACCTCTCTTTCTTTTCCAGCCCATCCCAAGGGCCATCGGCCGTCCTAGGCCAGCTATCCAAAGCCAGCCAAGGGCGGTCCAGCCGCCCCGCTGAACAAAGGCCCAAGGGGGACGGCGGACGCCCTGGGCAACCCTGGCAAGCTGGTAGGGCAAGAGGCTTTGTCTCGGAAGTTGAAAGGGTGGCGAACTGTTCTATTACCACACACACGGGCAACCTCCAAGGGCAGACACACATACAAAGTAGTACCTGTAATACTAGAAAGCATCATGACCTCATCGTCAGTGGCAGCAGTTCATTACGTCTGTCGCAGATCTCCCCCGGACAGGGGTGCCGGCTTATCAGAGGGCATGCGCCATGCGCCATACGCCATGCAGCATAGTAATATGCCATGAGCAGGCAATAGAAGCCATCATAATACCACTCTGTGCTTCTGGCATGGGTGCTAGTACGGATACGCAGCAAATGTCGTAATGGTTGTCGTAATGGCTGTTGTAAAACGTCGTTGGGCAACATGGCTCTGCCCGACTGGAATGACCATGCGACGACGGACGGGATCTAACAGGCGCGAGCCGAGGACACCACCATGGACACTCGATCAGAAAACGGCGCAACAAAGACTCTGTCAACTGGGAGAGAGAGAGCCAGCTAACCAGCCTCCCTTTGTCAACGTCCCTTGATCGACAATATTGGCTTCTGGACTGAACCGACCCCATTCAAGGGAAACCAGCACGACTCGCAGCACAGCACTCTGAACAAAAGACATGGACGGAAATGGATCGAGGGCAGACGATAGGGACTGACGGACTGACTGACGGACTGAACAGACTGGAGTAAAGGGCAGGCCGAGGGGTGGAGAAGATGGACTATTAGCTGCAAGCTGGATCTGGAAGCGTCTGGTGGTGGGTTGCCAAGGGCGTTGGTCTTGTCAAGGGGAAATGTCTGACGATGTGGTGGGAGGGGAACATCCACACACACACGCACACACAGATGGGAACACGACACTCGGAAGTGGTAAAGTGGTAGAGAGAAATAGAGAGCGCATCGTCATCAGGTTCTTACCCACTGTGCGGTTGTTGTGCCCCCCGTCTGGTGTGTGTGGTGGTTTAAGTGGTTGCGTAAATCAAGGAAATTGTGACTCGGATGGTTGCGGGTCACGTCCCACGGACGAACAGTGCGATGGACAGTGTCTACACACGACGAGAAGGAGCGAACGCGCCGATGGGGACAGTCTGCGACAGGCGCGGACACGGTGAGCCGCGGATCCAGGGCAGACTCCAGACGGACGTTGCGTTGACGGACGGACAAGGACGATGGGCAAGACAAAGAGACAAGGGGACAAAGACCCGGAGTCAAAGAGTCAAGGCCAGACAGACTCAGACTCAGTCAAGACAGTCAACAGCCCGCACTACTCTGAATCCGGGCACACCAGACTCACGGACAAAGGTGAAGTGACTTGACGGAGTGGTGAAGCGACCCTGGGCCGTCTGGTGCCTGTATTTACAGTGGGTTATCTACCTGTCTTCGTAGTACGTACTGACGCTTCCGGCAAGACCCACTGTGAGCGTGCCCACAGTTGACCGGCCTCGACCAGTGGGAACGTCGCCATTCGTATCCACACCACCCCGGTCTCGGTCTAGCGCAGGTCACGGGTACAGGCACGGGTGGCTCGCTGGAGTCAAGAGAGACTGGAGTCAGGACGGGCAGCACGGGGAGGAGTTTGGGCCAACAGCGCATCCATCTGTCGTCTGTCAGTGCCCAGGAGTCCCTAGGTGCAGTCCATGGGGCCGGTCCATGCAGGCCGCAAACAGTCTGTGGAGCCCTGCGCCAGTGCTTGCAGCAAGGCTCCAGCAGGCTCCAGCAGACTACAGCAGGCGGCAGCACTGCTTCCAGGCCACAGCAGTCCTTCGGTGCCTGACAACGGTTGAACCCCTGCTGCCTTTAATGGGCTTCCCTCCCCCTGCCATAAACCCATGTCCACCCGCCCGTTGCTCCTGCCATCCATCCAATTCATCCTCCCACGTCGCCGTCACAAAACAAAGGCAGCCACCACCTTTGTCCTTCCCTCCTTCCTCACCATTTCCACCAACACCACTTCTCTTCCTCCCATCGCATCGCTTCCACGCCCACCCTCGAGATTCCTCCTCTGATCATACACGTTCGATACTCTGACGCACCGCGAACACCATCGTCTACAATATTTACACAGCCGACGCTGTGCCATCGCTCACTTGTCCTTGCGACTCTTGTCTTGTCACCGCATCGCGTCGCAAAAAAACACACGCACTCAAATTGCGCCCGCCATCCCCCCAACCACCTCATCTCCCACGCTTTCCAGCACGACCACCGTCGTTGCTTAGCAGCACACACACACTAGGAGAACCAAAAACACATCTCTCTACCATTATTCGTACGATACTTCGTGCACACTCACACACAATGGCTGCTCTCGCATCCCCTTTCGAGTTTACTCGCTCCTCGAAATTCGACATGCCGCGCCAGGCCTTCATCTCGCCTCCATCGTCGCCTGAGCTGCTCCCCTCGCTCGCCGCGCCTTCCCTCTCCCACGTCCGCGACGCATCCCAGTCACTCCACGCCATCATGGGAATGCCCTCGCACCCGTGCTCCTCATACTCGCTCGCCGCCTCGGCCCAGCCGACACCCTGCCCTGCTCCCATCCGCTCCCTCATCCCCAGCCTCTTCCCGCGTCCGCTCCCCTCCCCGCCCCTGGGCTACAAGGACCACGACAACAAGCCTGTCGCGAACACGACGCCTCTCCCCAGCACTGGCGCCACACCTACTCCCATGGCCGGCACCAAGCGTCGCAGGAGCTCAGAGGGTGAGGACGAGGACAACAAGGAGGAATCATCGCGCCTGAATGCGAACAAGGCTACCCCCCGCAAGAGGCAACACCTGGCTCCCGCAACGCCCAAGACGCCCGAGCCTGCGTCACTAGGCCCTCCCGAGATCCCGCGCGGCCTCCACCGCAGCGACTTCCTCGGCAGCGCGCCCCGTCTCGCCGACGACAGGAGCACCACGAGCGATAGCAGCGCTGCCAGCCCCCGCTGGTCCCGCACGGACGACTGCCTCCTCGTTGAGTGGTTCATCAACACGGCCACCATGACAGACAACCAGTGGAGGGAGTGCGCCGCCCGTCTCGGGTGTAGCAGCCCCGACCGCATCTCGCGTCGCTGGCGTAGCCTCGTCGACAAGGGTCGCGTCGGCGTCCGCAAGTCGCGCGACCTTACCCCTACCAAGGCTGCCCGTCGCAAGTCGTATCCTTAGATACAACCACCACTCTACTACTACGACCATACCCACTCTACAACAATAACAACTACTACCACGACTACAACATCAACTACTACTACTCTACTACTACTACAACACACAACACAACTACACAACTCTACAACACCCGACACAACACACAACCACCTTTAGCATAAAGGGACCTGCATCACCCATCCCAGCGAACATTTGATTTTTACCACGGCGTTTGAAAGGACAGGAAAATAGGACGGCGGGCAGAGGACCCAGACCGGCAGCATTCATGGCCGGCGAGACATAACAGAAGGATTGTACATATCCGGCCCACAGAACGGTCAAAGCGATACCACGGCACAGGACGGCGTTTTTGTTTTCTTTTTACCCCAGTTTCAGTTATTCTTTCTCGTATCATTGCATGAGATACCAGCGTTTGCTTTTTTACTCTTACTCGACTGTATACATTTAATACTGCTCCCAGCATTATATAATTCATCACACTACCACATCCACTGCTACTCTCTCTCTCTCTCTCTCTCTCTTCTTTTCTCCTCTTGTGTGATCTACCTCCGGCGGCCCTATCGGGTGGCCTTCTCGCTTGGCTTGCGCATCTACGTACGGAGTTGGTTGCCATATTCTTTGTTCTTGTGATTTGCCTTGTGTTGTTCTGGTCTGTTGGTGGTTGTATGCACCCGCCCGAGACAAACCGCCGATACGAGCCCATGCGCCATGCAGCTGCAGCCTGCAAGTCATGTCGTGCATAGGCCCTAGTCCTACGTACTCGTATCCGTACTACCAACTACTGACTACAAAGTACTGTATGTGTTCTTTTCTGGTCGTTGGCCTGTCGTTTGGTTTGGCCTGTGCCCGTTCATGCATGCAGTCAGTCGACCGACCAACCAGCCACCTACCTACGATGTACGCTATGCGTACGAACGAACGAACGCAGTGCACTGTGAGCGAGCGAGTGGTAAACAAACATGGCGCTGACTGGCGCTGGCGCATAAATAAGATGTGGCAGGGGTGGTTGGGGTTGGGGTTGGGGCCGGGTGGTTGGGCACTGGGCACTGGGCACTGGGCAGCAGATCAAGGTTGGGCTAGGACAGGTACAGTGTCGACAGTGTCGTAGTGGCAAGGTGGTTGGTGCTTGTGCCTGTGCACGGTGGTGGTAACGTAGGACCCTGAGAATGGCGTGGGCTGGGAGTGGGCTTGTTGGCTTGTCCTTGGGGGAATAAGAATAGGGGTTGTTTGTTATTGTCGTGGTCGCTGGGCAGAAGGACTGTGTCAATGCTAGACTCCAGTATTATCCAAGGACTTGGGACCGGGACAGGCAGGCACAGGATAGGACTGGGATTGGGATTGCCAATTGGTTAAGATTGGTGTGGGGAGGGTGGCGTAACCTGGATGTCGTGTTTTTATTTTTTATTTTTCTAGAAGGTCCAGGATGAGCAGGCAGGATGGTGGATGGGCACCGGGGGGGGGGCAAGGATCCGGGATGGATCCGTGATTGAGTAATATCTGGGATTTGGATGTTAATATTAGTAGATTGCATTGCATGGGGATGAATTGATATGTCGGATTCATTTCCACCTGCTTGGTACAGGTCTTCATCTTGTTTACTTTCATCTTGCGTGAATCATGAATGTGACAGAAGTTCGTGACTCGTATATTACTTCATACTGTATGAGTATTCCGTACGGTGATGCTAGTCAAGGCAGCAAGGGCCAACATGTAATAAAGAGAGACGAGCGTGAGAAGAGTTTTGGCTAATAGGCAAAAAGAGACCTTGAGCAGTACTTCGTAGCATGAATAGTATTGTTGGTGTTGATGGATTGTGTTAAAACGACAAGTGTACGGAGTAGATGTAGGGTACGGGCGGAGAAAAGTGCAAGAGCGGAGCGAGAAGCCCCCATCAGGAGAATACAGCAGGAGTAAGAGTACAATAGCACTTGAGTTCTACTAGTCTGTAGGGTACTACTTGGGACTTGAGAGCGAAACGAAGACAGCTTCCGGCAGGGCCGCCAGAGGCAAATTACCAGTACAAGTAGCGCAGTGTGTATATACTGCAGTGGCTCAACGCGGGCAGAGAGAGCATCATCACTATAGACATTAAAGGATGAAGGAGGAAGGATGATCTTGAGTAAAGCAAAAAAATCATGTACATTAACCAACGCCAGCGTATGCCATACAAACCCTTTTCTACATCATGACCAACTCTAATCTAACATGAACAAAGCATAAGAACCATGGTAATGGACAAGACAAGCAAAACAAGAACCATGATGGTGCAAAAAGAAAAAAAAGAAAAAAAAAGTCAAAAGCCAGGATGGCACATAACAGAATGTGGTGTAGGCACGATGGCCTACTGGGGCGTCAATTCGCCATGCTTCATCATGTTGCGCACCTCATTCTCGAGGGTGCCGCCGTCGTCCTGCTGTGCTTGCTGTGCCTGCTGGCCCTGCTGGTCGGCACTCGCGCCCGTGACCCTGTCGGCCAGCTCAATCTTCTTCTGGCAGGCCTTGTTGATGAGCTCCTCGATGGTGCCGCGGGACAGCAGTCGGACTACCTCGACGTCCTTCTTCTGGCCGAGGCGGTGGGCCCTGTTCTCAGCCTGGATGTCGTCCTGGGGATTGTCCGACTGGTCAAAGATGACCACCTTGTTGGCCGACGTGAGATTGATGCCCGTGCCGCCGGCGCCCGTGGTGAGCAGGAACACCGGGATGGACGTGTCGGCGTTGAACTCGTCAATCATCTCCTGCCTGTCCGACACGTTGGTGCTGCCCATCAGCACGCGGTGGTCGATGCCCTTCTGCGCGAGCACCTCGCGGAGCAGCTCGACCACACGGGAGAACTTTGAGAAGACGAGGGCGCGGTCGCCTGATTTCTCGTAAAGCGCCAGCAGCTCGAGTAGCTTGCGTACCTTGCCGCTGTCCAGCTCCGTCCCGGACTCGTAGTCGAACCGGCCCAGCAGCGGTGGGTAGTCGCGACACCACAGGTGCAGGTCAAAGTCGGACGAGTTGCGCAGCTCCTGCACCAGATGGCCCAGGTTGGGCTGGCACAGCTCGCTCTGGTCCACGCGGTCCATGAGGATCGAGCCCATCTTGTCCAGCTTGGCGTCGGTAAAGTGCCGCCGGAACAGAATCGGATGGATCGCCGCCTTGCGTAGCTGCATCCACACGTTGTTCTGGTCGTTCTGCCGGCCCTTGGCCGCCCCTGAAGCTGCCCGCTGCGACGGCTCCGTACGAAATATGTGCTCGTACTCGTCGTACACAGCCTTTTGCCGCGCCGTCATGTCGCACAGAACCTGCGTGTGGATCTTGCGCGGCATCTCAGACAGCACCTGGTCCTTGCGCCGCTGTAGGATGAAGGGCTCTAGGATCGTCCGCGCCCGCTTCACCCGCTCCGTATACAGGAACGCTCCGTTGGACACGTCCCGGATCGTCACCTTGGTGCTGAACATGTACTTGATCGGCTCCATGTACCCGTCAAACATCTGCGGGTTGATAAAGGACAGGAGCGAGATCATCTCTAGCAGGTTGTTCTGGACCGGGGTTCCTGTGAAATCGTTAGCAGCATGTTCAGAATCAGGTTGACCAGTACATCAATGTCGAGAAAACATACCAGTCAGCAACATCTTCCAGTCGGTTCGGATCCTCCTCAGATCCTTGTAAATCTTGGTCTCAGGATTCTTCATTTTGTGCCCCTCGTCAAACACGGCCGCGTGCAGCCCCATCGAGTTGAGTGACTCAATGTCCGCCTCCGAGTTGATCTGCGAATACGTCCCCAGAACCACGTGCACGTCCCCGGGGCTCTCGGCCACCTCCTCGGCAATCTCCATGCGCTCCGACTGCGACCCGCGGTACCCCACGACCGACAGACCCGGCGCAAACTTGGCAAACTCGGCCAACCAGTTGTTGTACGTGCTGGGTGGCACCACGATGAGGTTGGGCCAGGGCCTCTCACTTTCACCGTTTTCGTCGTGCTTCTCCTCAAAGCTCTCAACCAGGTGGCTCATGAGCGAGATGACCTGGCACGTCTTCCCCAGGCCCATCTCGTCGGCGAGGATACAGCCAATGTCGTACGTGTGCAGGAGGGACATCCAGTTGAGCCCAAAGAGCTGGAACGGCTTCATGGTGCAGTGCCCGTCCATGGCCGACGGCTGCGTCGGGATGGGCGGCTTGCACAGCCTGCCACTGTTGTTGCTGGTCGATAGGCTCGTCGGCGTGGGCGGCAGGTCGGGCGTGTTCCTGCTGCTGTTGCTGCGGCTGGCAGCGTTACCCGCGTCGCTTCTCTTGTACCCGAAGCTGTTGACCTCCCACGTGTCCATGACGGCGTTCACAGTCCGCGCCTTCTTCTCGCACTCGGACACAATATGGTCAATGGCCTCAACAGCATCGAGGAACACCTCGATAGCATCGACGACGGTCTCCCCGATGCTGGTGCGCGCCGTCTTGCGCGCCCCCGGCTTCCTCGCGGCGCTGACGTCGCGAGCCTCGTCGAGGTCGGTAAACGGCCGCTTTTCCATGATGGGCTCCAGCTGCGCTTCCTTGAGGCTTGTCATGGCCGCCAGCTCGCTTACTGTGCATGTGTTGATGCAGTCGAGCACCTTTCCCACGCCCTGCTCGTCGTCGGGCTCGGGCGACGCCTCCGCCTCGTATGCGTCGTCCTTGTCGTTCTCCACCAGGTCGATGACAAGCGGGTCTGCGCTCGACGGCGGCGGCGGGATGAAGGCCGGCTTCTGGGGTGACGGGGTGCCCGCGGTGTTGCGCAAGCCCTGTACTAGACGTCGCTTGGGCTTGGCCTTCGGCTTCTCCGGGCTCGGCGAGGGGGCAGGCGACGCAGAGGCCGAGGCAGCGGGCGTAGGGCGGCTGGCCTGGAGGGAAGCCTTATTGACAAGCCGGCGGCCACCACCCTTGGCATTGCCGCTACTATCCTTCTCGTCGCTCTTGTTGGTCTTGCTCTTGTCCTTGTTGCTGCCGCTACCCTTGGCGGCGGTGGATTTCTGGTCGTTCTTCTCCAGCCAGTCCATGGCCAGCTCGACGTCGTCGTCCGTCTCGCGCAGGGCCCGCCTAACCATATCAGATGGGAATCGCGCTCCAAAGACGTCGAAGATCTGGCGCAGCTTCTCCTTGGCCTTGCGCTCCCTGTCAGCACCGCCGGCAGAGTTGTACATAAAGGATGATATCCGCGTCTGGAATTTCGTCGGCTTGATGTTGCCCCTCGGGGGGGTCATGCTCTCATCGTCGTCGTCGGATATCTCGACGGGCTCCGAGGTGGCAGGGCGCTTGGGAGTGGCGGTAGGCGGGGGCCGGAAGACGGTCCCAGCGGGAGCGAGTCGCGAGCCCAGGCTCTTTGAAGTTGTACTCGGAGGAGGCGCACGCTTCTCGGCCTGCTGAAAGGGCGATGAGGCGGGCACCTCGACGATGCTGACGGGGGAGGAGGAGCGGTCGCCGAGCCGAAGCCTGGGTTCGCGGCCCGCTGCCGCCCCGAGGACCTGCGTGGGTTGTGTTGTGTGGCTGTCGTGACGGAGGACCGCACCTGGCGAGCAGGGGATGGTGTCGCCGGCCAATTCATCTAGGTCGTCCATGTCGAGGGGTGCGTGGAGGCGTTGTGCTGGCGATGGAGGGAGACGGCGGACGGGTAGAGGTGATGAGTCGAGGGGGGGGGCCATGTGCGTGAGAAAAAGGTGAGGTAAGGTTGAGGCGAGGCTGGAGCAAGAATTATTATAAAACAAATGCAAGCGCCGGGAGGGGGGAGAGGTATGGCCGCCGCCAACAAGGCCAGGCCAGATACAGGTGACCGAAACAAGTCCAAGTAAATGGGAGAGAGGGAACTGGGAGAGATAAAGAAGAAGTAAGGAAATGAAAGAAACGTAGAAGAAACAAAGAGAAGGAAGCTTGCAAAGATGGCGAGCACAAGTGGGTGATGCAGTGTTGGTGCAGGGAGAATGCAGAGAGCCAAGGCGGGTGGATTTTTTTAGAGTGAGAGCGACTCGAGTCGAGTAAAGGCGGTATCGCGCCAACGACGCGTTCCCCCGCTCCAACGTCGTTAAGACGTTCCAGTCCAACCACAGGATGACTTTGCCTGTTCATGTGTAGAGGAATTTGTCTTCAAATTATCTATATCACTGGAACACCCCTACGCAATGCCTTTTTGTTTGAACTACCCCCCCTTCTCATTCGTGTTTCGCTGTATTCCTCTGTACCGTCCTATCATCGCCACCATCGCGAAGTCACGTGCACCACTTAACAGTCGCAATTGAACTCCACGTTAAGCGGTCCCAGCCAGATATCTCATTGCATTCATCTCATCCGCACGCATCTCACTCACACCCACATCTCATCAAGACTCTCATTTCACGACATCAAAACTTTCATACTGAGACAAGAGCTTCCAACAAGAGGAAGCCATCGCCCTACGCACAAACAGATCCCGAGGCCCAAAGCCGAAGGCAATATGGCCACCCGCCGCATCGTCGCCTCGGAGCGCACCATTCTTGAGAAGGACGACGTCGAGCAGAAGAGCGACATTGCTCCCGCTGTGCCCAAGTAGGTTGACCCTGCTGCTTCATTCCCAATCCGATGTGCAACACCGCTAACACCCGCACCCAGGGATGTCATCTTCAAGCTCCTCGCCTTCACAATGGCCATGATTGTCGTGCCCATTGGCTCATACTTCGTGACTGTCAACACCGTCTTCCGGGGTACGTTCTCTTCCACGCCGCTACTCTTCTGCTGCTTCCGGAGGCTCTATGGGCCCTATCGGGGAATATCCTCGCTTCGCTCGCCATCCAGAGCACATAGCCCCTTTCCATCTCCATCTACTGCTACTTTTCTATTGCGCACTTCTCCGATACGTCCCATACTGACTAATCCCAGGCAACGCCAGCTACGCCGGCGGCCTAGCCGCCATCCTCGCCAACGTTGTTCTGGTGGCATACATCATCGTTGCCATGACTGAGGACCAGTCCGAACAGGAAAAGGACAAGGCCACCACAGCTGACTCGAAAAAGTCAAGGTAGTAGTGATCATAGCACTCTTACATACATCCAGGCAGGAAAACTATGGCATCCACTTCCAAAACGTGTACATCATCTTCAATCCAGTCCAGTCAAGCACTCTTCATGACCAGTGCAGCCTCGATCGAGACCTATTTTCCATGCGTGCCGGTTTGTCTTTGGCCCTGCCGGGAGCCGTTTTCGTATCGATGATTCGTCCTTCTGATATCCTTCTCCTGGTGTCTTGCACCTGGTGGCCTGCTTGGGACCCTCGCCTCCATCGCTCCTGCCTTTTAAAGTCAAATTGGCACGTTCGCGGTCAGGTGACAGCTAGGAGCACGGATATAAAAGGTGAGTTGGCATTCACTCCAGCCTCTAGCTACTACTTTCACATTCATCACCTCGAGGTGCCACTGCCAGGAATAGACGCCCTTCTTTTCTTCCTTTCTCTTCTTTAATATCTTTTCGCTTCTCGGCAAGGGAAAATGGGGGCTCTTGCCTCTAGTCGCCATTATATTTTCCAAAGTGCTTGGAGACTCCATCGTGACAATGAACGCGTTTAATCCGACGCAAGACGAGGTAGCGACCTTCAATCGAAGGGCTGCCGAATTTTTGTACGACCCGACAACTTCTCGCCTGGCGTTTGAGGGAGTTATGAAATATCTTCTCCCTCTCGAAATCGAGAGCTCCTCGAACTATGCTGGAGAAGTCGACGAGAGGCTCGGCCTGGCACGGGTGTGGAGGGACGATGTTCGTACACTGCACGCCGATCTAGAAGGAATCGAACCAAACATGATGCAAATGTCCTTTCTTTTCATAATGGATCTCAATCGTCTACGGAAGATCACAAATGTCGCCACTCTGCTGCAGCTATACTAGACGCTCGGCAATGCTGAGCCATTCCTCAGTATTTGTAAGATTTGAATCTCAACCCTAAATATTCCCTCTCGCTTGCTTTAACACTCTTTGGCCGAGGAAAAGGAAAGGGAGTGACGCCAGCTCGGTTTGTGGCAGACAAGAATCCCGACACAGGCCTACTTGCTAGGCCGCCCTTCTCAAAGAGACCGTCCGAGACTGAGTCACTATCCGACAGATCGAAGCGCTTAAAGCCCTTGAGCAAGGAGAAAGAGACTCTCAGTACAACGCCACCTGCCACTGGGAACGTCAAGTCGCAAGACAAAGCCAAGGAAGAGAAGGGTCGGCGCGAGGGCCAGTCTCGATGTGTATGGATGCGTATTTACCCCATGAAAGAAAAACCCAAAGATAGCTTCTGACATGAGTCACATCACCCAGGCACGACAAGGACACGACCAGGCTGATGCTTGTGCCGTTGTATACACCTGGGCGCCCGAGGCGGCCCATATAGTGCCTTTATCCATGATCAGCACGGCGCAGAAGGTGGAGAATACGCGCCAGGTGCTGACAGACTTCCTCACACGATTGGAACAACCGTTTTTGGACGAGATCGCAGCCATACTCTGGCCCAAGGATAAGAACACGGGCCGGCTAGTTGTCTCAGCGGCCGACTTTGCATTCAACATGGTCCCGCTTAACCGTCAATTGCATGACTACTGGGACCGGGCCTTTTTCGGTCTGAAGCCGATTGAGGAGCTCGAGCCTAGGGTCGTCGGGGGCATGCGGCTCGTTCGCGTCGAGTGGCAGTGGCTACCCAAGCAGCTTTCTGCGACACTGGCCGGAAGTGCGCATGTCTTGCCTTGCCAGGACAACAGGAAGTTGGGGAGCCACCGTCGAGGGGTCAACCTTGACTCCGATGGGCTGGGGGAGTTCCTACGCACCTAGTTCCAGAATAGGAGTGGCGAGGAGATGCGAGATGAGCAGGAGCCGCGCGGGCTCGTCATGGGGCACCTCGATTCTGGCCGACGTATCGAATCAGGCTACCGGTTCGACATCAAGGTCCCGAAGGAGGATGCCCAAAAGACAATAACTCTTCTGAAACTGCAGTGGATGTCGGTGCAGATGGCTGCCATCTCTGGCGCCGCTGATGTCCCGGACGACCTCCGAGACGAGCCCCCGGATGACTTCCAATCAATGCTGTGCCTTCTCAAGGCACAGGCCGACAGAATTAGGGACCAGTACCGGATTGACACCGATGAGCAAGAAGACGATGGTGAGGAGTACAGCGGGGAAGAAAAGGGGCCTGGCAAGTGGTAGAGACGAGAATTAAGCCGGAACATGGGTCAGATGGTCACACGACATGTTTAGATGATATCGAGTTCAAATCTTACAGTTCCCATACGACTACCGACTTATCGTGACTCTCGCAAGGATACTCAATAATGTGTAAATCTTCTTCCTCCTACGAATAGAACACTATGCTCTCTCTGTTGATGTCTCCGGCGGCCCTCCGGGGGCTCCCTCACTGCGCTCGCCCATCGTGGTAAAAGCTACTGCAAGGCTCCTCATCGTACATCACGGGACAAGATTAGACAAGGCCAGACGGACCAGACAAGATGTATTATATGTACTATCTCCAATACACAAGATACAAGGAAATCATCCCATTAATCCACATGTCCTATTTCCCCTCTTTTTACTCTCTGTTGTACTCTAGTGCAGTACTACTCTCTGGCCCAACGGCCCAGTGCAGCCCACCAATCCCGCAAATTACACCGCCAACGCCATTGCCTGCAAAAGCACCATGTGTGTGCCCCGTGTGCCGTACCATGTTTCCTCCACTCCCTCCGTTCCTCCATACTCCTGTCATTAAGTTGTTGGGTTGTGTGTGTGTGTGTGTGTGTTGTATGTGGTGTGTGTGTTGCCCGACTCGCGAGTATATGGGCCGGTATCATATAGTAGTTTCGGATCGGATCGGTTCCGGTAGGTGGAGTGCAGTGTGTAGTGTGTCCGGAGATCCGGGCGTATAAAGACATAGGAGACATTTGTTTGTTGAAAAAAAAAGAGACAAAGAATGAGGAAAAGATGAAAGATGCGCAAAAAGTAAATAATCAGTGGTCAAGTAAAGATGCCCTAGGGCGTAAGAGAGTCGAAAGATGCGCAAAACGATAAAGTTCCGAGTCGATGGGCGTAGCGAAGCTGGTATAAATAAGTCAATGTCGGAGCATTGAGCCCACGCCGTTGATGTCAAGAGTCAAAGGATCAAGACAGATGTAAGCCAGACGCAAGTATGGCGCAAGTCAAGAACACCCCTACGAGCTCTTGCTGAACCGCCTTCCGAGCCAAGACTTCTTCTTCTCAGTCGGGGGCTTGGCCTGGACCTTTGACGACGCCCTCCTCAGCACGGATGAACCATTCTTCTGGGCCGCCTGGGGCTGCTGCTGCTGCACCTGCGGCGGCTGCGACAGCTGCGACGGCTTGCTAGAGGCATGGGTCGGCGGCGGCGGGGCCATGCCGGCCGCCCCGACGCCGTAGGGGTCCTGGGCACCACTCGGGCCGCCCAGACCCTGGGCGTGGGGGTGCAGACGCTTGGCGGGGGACCTCCTCCGCTCGATGGAGGAGTTGTCGCTGCTGGTCGGGTCGGTCTGGTAGCCCACCTGATCCGAGTTGCGGGAGCCCTCGGCCGAGGTGACGGTCTCGTAGGAGCGGTCCTTGTGGGAGAGACGGTAGAGCTCCTGCTGCTGCTGGCGCTGGAGTTGCGCCTGCTGCTGTGTGGCCGAGACGGTGTAGTAGGGCTCCGACATCATGCGCGACTGGCGCGGGCGGCCCTCGGTGGGGCCGTAGATGTTGGCTTGCTCGTCATACTGGCGGTGGCTGTCGTGGCCGTATATGCTGCTGCGGGCGGTGCCAGGCGTGGCGAGGGTGAACTGGGTCTGCTCCGGGCGGAAGGAGATGGGGCGGCTGCTGCTGCCACCACCGCCGCCGTTGAACTGGCTGTCTGGTCGGAATCGGGGCTGCTGAGGGGCGGCGTAGTAGGAGCTGCGACGGTTCTGGGTGAAGTTGCCGGAGGCTGATGAAAGGTGACGAGCGTTAGCGACGAGGTTCTGGGGCTAATGACCAAGAGTGCGTTGGTTGCTTCGTGTCGAAAGGTCACCATCTCTCAAGGGTGGAACTCACCGGTTCGCATCATAGATGCGCGACGTGTGTAGCCGCCGTCAATGGCGGCCTCGAAGCTACGGATGGTGTCGAGAGGGCGCTCCCAGCGGTTTCGTGTCGGGTTTGACAGATCGGGGTCGGCTGGAGCCGGTTGCGAGTTAGCATGGGCGACTGACTGACTTGACTTGACTTGACTTGACTTGACGCGCAGCAGCAGCAGTAGTCGAGAGGGCAACGTACCTATGGGGTTCCCGTAGGCATCCTTGTGCTGGACGCCGCGGAGCGAGCCAAGAGACGACTCGCCGCTCATGGTGGCAATGACGGCTGTGGTGGTGATGTTAGTCGAGGTTCAACAGGAAAGAAGTCTTGAATGGCAATGTGAGAAGGCGGAAGAAGGGCGATCATCGATCTGAAGGGGCTAGGCTGGGCTGGCAGTGCAGGGCAGGGTAAAAAAAGGCCAAGCCAAGAAAAGAGACGAGGCGAGGCGAGGGCCTGGAGAAGTCTCGGAAAAAAAAAATGCAAGACAAAAGGGCGACAGCTGACGTACAGGGCTCGGCTTCGCTCATGGCGAGGAGGGGATCGGCCTTGGAGTGCAGGCCGTTGCCGTGGTGGTGTTCGTCGCTAGATTTGGCTGAGGGTCGCCTGCTGTGGGATTTAGCGGCGGCGGCGGCGGCGGCGTTGTCCTTTTTCTTGTCCGAGTGGAAGCTCCAAGATCGGGATTTGGAGTGCTGATGCTGCGGCTGCTGGGTCGTCGGCGGCTGCTGAGGCTGCTTTGGCTGCTGGTGGAATGCGGGCGCGGGCGCGGGCGCTTGCTGCTGCTGCTGACGGTAGGCCTCCGAGTTGGTGCTCTGTTGCTGAGGCGACAAGGATGACGATGGCGGTATACCTGTGCCGTTGGCGGAAGATTGCTGGTTGACTTGGGGAAAATAGGAAGAAGAAGAAGACTGATGCAACTGCTGAAGTTGAGGAGAAGAGGAGGAAGCGGGATTGTGGGAGAGATACGAGGAGGGAGCGGCTTGCTGGGCGGCTTGGTGGTAGTGGTGGGCAGTTTGGTCTTGATTGTGGACCGGGGGCGGCTGTGACAGGTCTTGACGGTTGCGGTCCTCTTGCTGGTACGAGTAGTCGTACTGCTGATGGTATTCTTGTTCCATGGTGGGCGACGGTCGGTGGGTCCGAGGACTCGTAGTATTACTCCGTAATAGTAGTCTCTCTCTTTCTTTCTCGTACAGCCAAGGCGATTGTTCGTCTCTATCGGGCAGGGATGCGAGACCTGATCCGAGCGTAGGCTGGGCTATCCGTCTCTCTCTCGTTTTGCGCTGGTGGTGGTTCTGCGCTGGTCTGCGCTGGTGGTTCTGCGCGGCGGGCGGCTGGGTGGGTTTGGGTAAATTGGATCCCGAGATCTTGGCCGCGACACTAAACCAGGGTTTGACTCGACAGGGGTCCTCTCTGTTACGGGGGCTTGCCCAAATGAGATGATGTCTGTTGTACAGGTATGATATGAAACGAATGGTGAGGGAAGCGCAAAAGAAGCGAGTGATGATGATGGAAAGAGTAGAAATTCAAGACGAAGAAGGAGCAGAAGAAGAGAAGAAAACCTAAGAGAGGCTGTGTCAGAGAAGGAGGGTAGTATGAGGAGAAAAGAGGCGGCGGCTACGAGTGGCGTGTTTGGTTGGTGTGCTGGCACTCGCAGAGAGAGGACAGACGGACGAGCAAGTACAAAGTATCTCTTGATGCCGATAGAATGGCGAGATACATGAGAGTCTATGGATAGTAGCAGTAGACAGAGTACGGTCAAAGTACCGGAGGACCCGGGACTCCGACCATCTGACGTGTAGCAGTGACGAATCCCGAGTCTAGTAGGCTCCAGGTCTTTACCTACGGAGTAAGTACAACTAGCTCTAGCAGGGCTGGATAGGTCTTAGCGGGAGGTCAGAGGCAGGCAGTGAGTGGTTGAGTGGTACGAGAAGGCGACGAGATGGCCATGTCTGCCTATCACGATAGAATGCACAGCATGGATTCATACCGAGTCCTGGTAAGAGCTGCATGGATCTGCGCAGCTAGTACGAGTGTGTGTATTTGTAGCACAGAATGATATGAGTACAGACAGGGCATGATATTAATGAGGATGAGAATGAGTGACATGAGTACTAACAGGCATGGGTACAAGGATGAGTACGAGTACGAGTACTCATAAAGAGAGAGAGTTGAGAGGCAACGAGTGAGAGGAGTGAGGCAGGAGGATAAAAAAAGACGGCGGCGAAAATGTGATGGACAAATGCCCACCGCTGTAGCATGGCCATTACGCTGTACGGCTAGTGCCCCGGGGCTTGTTCCAGCAGATGCATGCACTGTCGAGCGCTGAAAATCTCCCCTGCTAGTTCCACGTCGTTGGCGCCTCTTTCCTTACGAGTTGTACTAACGAGTTACTCCGTATGTCTTCTTGTCTTCTAGCGTCTTCTGCTTAGCGTCTGCGTCGGGGCTGGTGGCCTGGCAATGGGAAGGAGCATCCATCCATGATACATGGTGAAGTGGGCTGGTGCTATAGATACTACTACTACTAGTAAGTAGTGGGCCACTTTAGCTGGTTGTACTCGTAACTACTAGTAACTGGCAATCAATGGTGTGCTTTTGCTTGTGCCTTTTGCATCCGTACAAGGAGAATCCCATTCTCCATTGTGGCCCGTGGGCATATACACCATGTATTACTCGTACTTGCTCGTACATACATACGCATATGCTGGCCGGACAATGATTCTTGGCAAAAGGTCTTGGCGGATTGTCTTGGCAACGGGCCATAGCATTCACTCTGCACTCTCACCAGTCTCTCTTGTAGTCTCTCTTGCTCAGTCCCTTGTCCGCTATCATCCAGCACTTACTGCCAGCCAGATGCATCACCACTGTGATGTGCATCGTCATGCCGTGGCCGTGCTGCTGCTCTGGCGGTCTGCACTGGTATTAATAATACGACAGAACACAGACGACGTGCTTGTGCAGAGAGACCTGCTGCGCAGAAACTCTCGTATCCAGCTCCCCTCCCCCCCCAGCATCGCGATCCTGACAGGGCCGTGTGGCAGTGCCACCACTTTTTTTTCTCTTTCCCTTGTCGTCGCCCCTCCCATCCCAACCTTTGGTACGATTACGAGTATAGCACGAGGATGGATGCCCAGGCCATTACGAGTACTTACGCACACATACGAGTACTCGCACATATGAGTGGGCACTCGCAGTACTCCGTACCAACTTACCACTTACGGAGTAGGAGTCCAGAGTATTATTGAATGAAACCTGCGACAGAGTTTGTATCCCCGCCAGCCCCAGGCCTGGACCTAAACTCAAAACCTCTCGATGGCTCTCAATTGCTCCAACAGCGGGCAGGGCCAGGGCAGGGGCAGCCAGCCAACGAGTCAGCCGTTTTGCCGTCTGCAACGGATCGAGGAAACAGTTTTCGTTGCTACTAACAGGTTATGGAGTCGTAACTACAGAGTACTTACTTTAGTTTCTGCCGTTGCTTTTTACAGAACAGTACGGAGTACAGCAGAGCAGGACAAAAAAAGAAACAGCAGGCCAGCGCAGGGATGTGAAGCGTCGCAGGGCCTGACGTCAAGACCACAGGTCTCCTTCCCTCTCAGACACTCACTCACACATTCGCTGCTCACTCACTCACACATCTCACACATGCTTCACATCATCACCAGCACCATTACTACCGCTCCGTACTGTACGGAGTGCAGCGTACTACTAATAATACAGCACACATATCTTCCCACATGGTTGCCACAGCCTTGTTTGGCATTTGCCGGGATACGCAACTCGTAAACACGACACATGCGGGGGGATCCGTACACTTTCATCTTTGTACTTGCAGCTGGTTGCCATGGCGGGCGGGTACTCGCACACATGGTGCCACAGATACGTACATCCACCATGTCAACATGTACTTCGTACATCCTTCCTTGTCCTCTCTGTACCAGATGAAAACGATAAAACAGGTCTATTCACCATCACTACGGAGTACTACTTACGGAGTACGTTGTGCTGTATGCGCCACAGCTGCACTACGCTGCTGCACTCGCCATCTGCTTCCTTGTTTCAGCCTCCCTCTGCCAGCCACCAAGTAACCCAACTTGCCAACCACACTTGCCACACTTGCCATCCTCAAGATATACCCAACCACCTTTATTCCTTTCCTTTGGTTACTTGTTGCTTGGGCCACTCACTGGGTGGGAAAGAAAACACTTGGCAGTGCGAACAATGGCCCTCACTCGGCACCGGCACCCGCGGCCACTTGGCGCGCGCAGAGGAATAATAATATTGGCCGATATCATCCACGGGCACAGATCTGGCTCGTATACCCGTAGGCGCCTGCCTGTCCATCGAGCATGAGTGCTATCATTCCTGCCCAATAACACCTCGATATAGCTCATGGGATTTAACCACCACCACCACCACCACCTCTCTCGACTCTTGAGTCTTATCTCACCTCACTCATCAGCGTCCAATCCTGCTCGTATGCATCACCACATGAACCACACCATGCATGCTTTCCATGCCGTGCCATGCCGTGCCATGCCCAGCTCGCAGCAGAGCGCACAGCGTACTTGTATGCGACCCCAGCAGCACATCACCAGTAAGCACATGGCCTCGTCTTGTACGAGTGTGCGCGTACACTTGCACTGCACTGCACTGCGCTGCACGAGTGTGAGCTTCACCAATGCTGCTGCCTCGCTCTGTCTGCTTTACCCTGGCTATGTCCGTCTCCCCGGACTGCTGCTATACTCCGGTGCCCGAACGGCACCGCACCACGCACCACGCACCACGCACCACGCAATTTATTCCCCGCTCCGCAGCATGGCGCACCGCACCGCATGTGGCATTTTGTCTCTCATCAGTCTTTTGCCGCTGGCCATGTACATACAGTGGTGTATGTGGCTCACCAGTCACATCCTACGAGTAGTCGTACCAAACTGCAAGCAGTCGCGCGCAGCAGGCAGACAAAGTGGGCGACGGGCGGCCTCTCACCATTGTACCTGTGCGCCATTGTAGGTGCGATCCACCCGCGCGCGAGTCGAGCATTTACTTCGGACGCTGTAAACCAACTCGCACGAGGTCTCGTAAAAAAACCATCATACAGACAAGACACTGCAGTGGTTCTTTTTCCCGTAGACAATGCCGCTCGTCTGTACTACCGCCGTGCCTCGTATAAACCATTGCTAGCCCTCCCCCACTTCCGTCTTCGTCCTGGCTTCGCCCTGGCTTCTCTTGGTCCCAAACTCAATCGAAACATTTGACCCGTACGGAATACCGTTCCACCAAGCAACCAAGGCAAGCAAAACAGCTTCAAGCTACTAGTTACGGTATTGACCAGCTTCACTGTTGAGATGGATCCTAGCGCCACGTCATTCGTCCCGCCGTCTAGACTTTTTTTCTTCTCTTTTTTTCTTTCTTTCCGTTTCCTTCTCTTCTTCTCGTTGCGCGGGTCCGCGCTAATACCTGTGATGCGATGCGTAGATAGGCACCCCCGTCTGATAAGCTCCATGTCCATGTACGATAGTACAGCGTACAGATGCCGATGCTGCAAGTCGCTCCTCGCCATCGCCAGGCAAGCAAGACAAGCACTTGAGAGCGCCGTCTGTCGACCAATCGACCGACTACTCAGCTCGCTTGCTGCATGCATACTTTCTCAACAAATCACGACCTCTCTCAGGCTCTCTGACCAACTGCCTTTACACCTTTACGCCGTCCCATCCATCCGATCGCACATGGCTGCTCGTGATTCGCAGGGCTACGAGCTGATGTTCCGGGTGAATTAGCAGTTGCCTTGTATGGCAGGAGCACAGCCGCAGTCACCCTTACGAGCTCTCTTCCAACTTCGCTTTCGAGGAATCCTATTCCTACTCTGTACTCTGTTGAGTCCCTTCACATGTAATATGTAAACATGTACGGAGCACAGAGCACAGGTAGACAGGGACAGGTAGATAGGTATTAGACGCCATCCCGTACTTGGCTCCACTGCCAAGAATACAAACCCAAGGTCCAGCAAGACGAGAAAAAAGGGATCGGCTTGGGGGCCACGCCACGCCGTGCTTGCTGTTCACGCTTTGGCTATCCATGCGTTGCAGCGTTGGCCATCCATCCTCACGGTACCAGTATGAGCATGTGTCCGAGCCCGAGCCCGAGCCCGAGTCCTCGTGGCATATTGTGTTTCTCCGTCTGGAATGGGTCGGCCAGATGCAGTATACTGCGTTAGTAGTAATAATGTCAAGCAAACTTGGCGGTGCCCTCGGTTTGGCTGGTTTGTCGGTTTCATACATGGATGGACCCTTGAAATTCATCACATACCTCGGGGTAGCGGACACAATGTGATGCCGTATGTGATGCCATGTCTGTTAGCTGTGCTGTGTACAGCCGTCATCGTGTGTTTTACCAGCAAACGGCCAATGCCGTGAGTTGCGATGGAAACGGCCATCACATGTCTTACCGCTCCTGCCCTTGTGTATGGCATGGCGGCCTTGACTTGGACAGGGTTGTTGGTGGTTGCCCATATGGAGACTGCCCTTGATTTGGTCGTTTGCACGGCCTCAGATCTTAATGTCAGTGCCAGTCCCGCATGCCAGGTTGGTCCAGGCTCGGGGTCCGTCTTACTTACACCATTGTGTTTTAACGTCTCTGGTGCCGTCATCTATCTCATCCTGCTACGACAGACGGCAGACGTCAGACTGGGAACATGGCTCGCTTGTACATGGTCCAGGGCCATGGCCGCGGCGTCTCCTGATACGCGGACAAGTATCCAATGGCACGACGCTGTGTTGGCACTGACACAGGTCCAATTCCATGGCATCGTCTCGAGCACAAAGGTCAGCACCACGTCTCGTCATCCATTCAGCGAGGGTATTTGGTAAGATGCCGCGTGCACACCTGCCCAACAACTGTCATCTGCCAAGGGTCAAATCTTAGCCAGGCTCTAGAGACTGTCCTACCTGGTACCACGGCAGCTCATCCCACCATGGCAGCCCCCATATCCATGCCCATGATCGTGACCACGGACAGAACGCGGACGTGGCACGAGTCTCAGAGATACCCAGCCAACTGGCTCACCATTCATGCACAGAGGATATGTGCCGCCGTGTCGTCCTTGAGGTTGACTGACCTGCCGCACACAGAGGTCATGTGCCATGAATCCCTCGTCGAAACACATGCTCGTGGCGATGCTCGTTTGGACCTTGTCCACGAGAAAGGTGCGCGTTCCACTGCCACCAATGTGTCACTGGAAAACACAGGCCGTCCAATGATACCAGAGAGCCTTTCGCTTTGACACCTTTGTCGTCCGCTTCATGGTTGCCCGTGTCCGCTTCTGACCAGGAGTTCGCAACCTGTCGCATCCCATCTCTCTCGTGAGATGCGTACATACCATGGCGTAGCACGCTGCATTATAAAGGGGCAACCAGGGGGACAAAGGGCTCACCAACGCAGTGGCAGGGGCAGAAGCGCCCAAGGTAAGTATGGATAAGTGAAGAATCTTCTGGCTAGTGCTGTCCAGGGCTGGTCGTGCCCATGGGCAGTGGTGGTACCGGATGGCTCCCCCGATATGGCAGGAGCGTCTCGTATGTCCTGCTATACGCAGATGTCTGCACGTATATCCCAGCCGGATTTCCGTGCGCAACCCCAATGGTGCGGCGAGGACTCCGTTGAGCAACATGTCCAGCCAGACGGCTCGCCGTGTACGAGTTTGATACCATCACCGTATTTCAAAATATCTACACTTGCATGTATACTTGCACTGTGCCTGTTGCGCGATAGGGGACATGAAATGCCCTCCCCGGAGCGCTGGTCAAGGTGTCCAATGGGTCGAGAGTCCGGACCTCGGGGTATTGTCTTCAAAGGCCTTCATGTTCAGTCGTCTGTACTATAATTTCTCGTGGCCATGCGATATAGGACCCCTCCATGGGCCAAGTGCTGAAGCTGCACAAATGGAACTTCTCGGCTTACACGGCGGCCCTGCAGAGTAGCACTGGCCCACACGACGTGGGACGACTACGGTTGAATGGATATGTCAAAGAGATGGATTGGTTAGGTATGACGTCTTGTCAGTCAGTTCAATGGTCCGTTCAGTTCACCGTGGTCGATGCTGTCTAATCCAGCACGAGTATCCCAGGGCTATCACAGGGATATCACGGGGGATATCACAATGGGATGATATGGAAATGGGATATGTAATGGAACAACATTTTAGAATGTCGTGCTCGCAACATGAGGCACGTACGAGGTCAGTCTTGACATATTCTAAACAGAACGAGCAGGTCTAAGAATACAACCGTGTCCGAGAAGGTCCTTGCCATTCTCGTAGAGGAAAACGAGGATGTCCAAGACCATACCGTCCACCGACAGACTCCCATCTCTAACCCGTATCTGCCCAGTCCAAGTCGACAATGACCATCAACTGTATTCCACCGTTTCTTCTTTTTTCTTCTTGTTCAACATGATTCGTTTCCTTTTCTTTGTTCTATAGTAATTCGTAGCCGTTCCTCAAACCAAAAGCACACACGCACACGCACGCACATACACACAGACAAACACATTGCTCCCCTTCCAAGCCTCCCAAACCAAAACCACAATCCATATGAAACTCCGAGACGAGCCGTAGAGAAAGTCGCATTCGAGACGAGTCGTAGGCTGTTCGGAGCCCAAGTATAGAGGGGATTAGGCGAGAGCGAGGACGAGGAAAGAGAGCGAGAGAAAGAGAGGGAGAGCGAACGAGCGAGCGCGTGAGAGAATCGGCCAGAATGAAAGGTTGGGAATGTTTTGACGACTTTTTTTTTTCTTCTTTATAATTGAATGCCTCAAAATCAAAGCAAGGCACAAGTTTTCTTTTTTTGAGAGTTATTGCTTTACCCTTGCTCCGACACCAATGCAGCCAAATCCATGAGAAACCGTCCTCACTTTTGTTTCAAAAATTATACCAACTCCATCCCGAAAAAATCGTTGTGGCGTTTGTTCATTCTTGTTTTCCGCGGGGGCGGTGACGTATCATCGACGAGAGAGGGTTCCGCGGGCGTGTGTTGTTGGTTGTTCTCGCGGGTGGGGGAGGGACCATCTTATATCGAGGAGGGGTACAGCATGACACGGACGGAGGCGCCAAACGACTTTGTGGGGAGGGGGTTGGAGAACCTGGCGCGGACGACGCCAGAGCTGCCGTGCGGCCGGGTGACCTTGCCCCAGATCACGCGGTGCTTGGATCCGCGGATCTCCTTGTGAGCCTTGTAGACGTAGGCGATGCGCTTGCCGAGGTAGAAGCTGCGAGAACGAGGCGGTGAGGTTAGTCTTGGGGATTCTGTCGGGGGTCTCCTCGTCCACGACAGGGAGCGTGGAATGGAGTATGGCATAGGCATAGCAACGTACTTGGCAGCATCGACGGTGTCGACACCCTCAATCTGGATGAGGCTGGTGGCGGGGGTAAGGGAGTGACGCGAGCGCTTGTAGCTCAGGTGACGTCCCCTGGATTCCTGTTAGTCTCTCTGTTCCATCCATCTCGTTGCATAATTGCCATGAAGAAATCCGTATGCGCTTCTGAGAAGAAGAAAAAAAAGGATGCGGTGACGACGCGGTGGGGAGACTCTTCGACAAGTCGGGATTCGCTCGTGGGCAGCGTGGTAAAAAATTGCATGCGCGGTGGTAAGACTCACTTGACGTATACTGTAAAGAAGAAGAGACGTTAGCCAGGATGTTTCTTTTTGTGTTTGTGTTGCTCGGGATCTTCAAGTCGTGCCCATCACAACTTGTTCGAGATCCGCCTCCAACATATGTTCCCAAGGATTTATACTCACGGCGGTGGCCAGCTTCGGAAGGCATCGTGAATTATGTGTCGGCTTCTGCCCTCAAGGATAAAGAGAAGAAAGAAAAGGTCGTCGCGGAAACGTCTTAGCAAAAAGACTTCCCTGTTGGTTAGTTGGCCGTGGTCGTGTTGATTGTCGTGATGCTGCTCTCTTCGGCGGAAGGGCACGAGTGGATGCGATTCTGGTGTGCAGTGGCCCTAGCCCGAAAATTTGTGCCCTTTCAATCACGTGCGAGTGTTAGGGCAGTTTATGTGTATGTGTGTGTGCGATTTCCACGATAAGGATGGCTAGCGGATGGACATTATCTAAGCCGAGGCTGCCCCGCCAACGTCGTGTATCCACCCGCCTCACGACTGAGCCACACTACGCTTGCACCAGCCACATTCGTTTTCATTTTCCCCGAAAGTGTGGCGGTGGCATGGCTGACAAAGAGTCGAGGAGCACTATTCCCGATCCTGATGGCATATCGCTCTGATGGCCATATCTTGGGCCAGACAAGAGAGCAAAAATAAAATCGCCGATATTCGGACCTACTCCCACTAATACCACTACCAGTAGTACACCAGTAGCTATTCTCTCACACCCACCTCAGATTTGTACCGAGAGGAGTAGGTATTATCTGCGAGAGGGCTCGGAGAAACGAGGCGGCGCTGACGGATGGGAACATCTGACTGTCAGCTTCTCATACTTCGTAAGCATGCTCGTTTCGTGTAACGCCGGCCGCCTGCTCCTTGAGAGAGAGACTCCCGTCGGGCACGTCCAAACGTGGATGTCCCGCGGCTGCCCCTCACACAACGTGGTCAAGCCGCGGGGGAAAGCGACGCTGCCTGGGAGACGGGCGTGCCGTCCATGTTGTTTTGCCTTTCCCCGACCTACTGAGAGTAGCACTTGTACCCGTAGTCCTAGGCAACGTTCGGGCAACCTTGACAACAAGACCAAGAGCAACAAGAAGTAAAAAAAGAAATACCGCAGGTAGGTAGGCGTGTACATGTATTTAATGGATCTTGTTGGGGAAGGACGCCTTGCTGCATGCAGAACCGGCCCGTCTGGATAAAATGTGACTGGACCGGCAATACAATACTACGTACGAAGTACCAGCACCAGCAGAGTTCGATGCTCTATCTAGTATCAAGGTACGAGACTGCGCCGAACAAGAGCACTGATTCCAGATAGCCAGGGTATGAGTACGTACGGAGTTACAGAGTACGCTGTACTCGTACAGAAAGGAAAGTCTAATCGGAGTGGGTGTCAAGAGAGCGGCCCTCTCTTTTCAAAAGCCCACCGACCTTGAGTTTATGACGACATTGCCCCTCGTTTCTCGACGGAGTCAACGGAAGCAGAGGATATGATCTGGTACCCAACCGAAAGCGCGTCAGAACACGACAAGTCCGGAAAGACTGGTAGTATGACATATCTGCTACTAATATGCCGCCGAATGCTTACTTACCACAGGCCACGGGCCGCTCGGAAAAGGGAATCCCGGCTGGTCGGTGTGTTCGCGCAGCGATGTCAGCCGTGCGGGTAGCAGGATTGCGAATACAGCCAGAAAAAAGCCCCGGCGACTTTTTTTTCTCTTTTCCTTCTTCTGGCGGGTTTGAGGGTGATGAAATGCTATGAGGTAAAGGGGACCCGCCAGCATGTGTGGACGCGGAGAGGCCCACTCCGGTGCAGAAGAAGGAGAGCTGGCCACCTTAGTGGCTGGAGGGCCGCCGGGAGAGCTGGGAAATCAATCTGTCGGCGAAGCCACGGAGGTCGCGCCGATTGCGGGCTTAAACCAGGAGCGAGGGGGGGGGGCTTACGGAATCATGCTTCTGGCGCCAGTAGGCGAGCCGTTTGGAGGGGGGGAAGCCCTCTCCCCCATCGATCGCTCCTCTTGATGTGATACCGCGAGCAGGCAGAAACATATGAAGGGGGAGGGGAAGCCCAGAGATACAGCATCACTGCCAATGTATGTAGGCGTATGTTAATACTGATACCTAGAAGTATTGGTAGCAGTATCAATGTATGTGCATGTATGAGTCTGATACACACCTTGGAGATAGGCTCTAAGACCGCTACAAGCGCCGTCGGCTGGGTTGGGTTGCGCAGGCCGTGCGAGCACTATGGAATCCGAACCGACCGCCAAGCTCACCGAGATGAGATACATTGCGTTTCACTCGTTTCCAGGCGTCCATCCGGAATTCCAAGTCAGCTCGGGGCACTGTAAACCGCTGGGGAAAGCCACATCACCCACTACGAATACTACCCCGAGTACAACTGATAATAGTACTGAATACTGGTGTACATGACTGAATACTAACTGGTGAGCTGCCGGTCACTGCGTTGCGTTACCTTGAGGCTGGAAAACCCCCCCGCTGCCAGATGAGGGACAACCCCACCTAAGCAAACTCCGCCGTCATAAAAGTAGTACCTTCCATCGTCCACTGTCTCGACCGCCCAAACCACCTCCACTTCAACATCCTGCCTGTTCTTGCGCCGCATATTTTTTTGCACCGAGACGAGCAGCTTGACGAAGCCGTCGATACTTCCTTCTTCCTTTTCTTTCTCTCCCATCTCGATATCCCGTCCCCGACCCCCTCTCCCGCCTCCCTCCCCAAACCACAGTCGCCATGGATGAATCCCCAGCTTCGTACGTCCCTCCTCCCCTCCCCCCACCTATCCGTCGTCGTCATTTCTGGCCCCGCGAGGGGCACACACACAAGCTAGCTGCTGCCTCACCACAACGAGGGGCATCGCAACCACCCTTCGGCTTCCTCGGAGATGGCCTCGCTAACACCCATTTGACTTTACAGCGCCATGGAGCTCAAGGATAACACCGTGATTGTCGTCCTCGGTGCTTCTGGCGACCTCGCCAAGAAGAAGACTGTATGTGTTATTGCCTCGTCGTCCCCCGGCCTCGGGCCTCGGGCCCTCCTTCTCAAAGAGAGGAGAGGGGGTGAGAGAAAAGAACTCGATTGTGCTAACCTGCTACGCCGCCCATAGTACCCCGCGCTCTTTGGCCTTGTAAGAAACAGCCCTTGACCTCCTGCCTGCAACCGCTCGAAAGCAGCCTCCTCCTCTCTTCTCGAAGTACTAACGACCTGCGCAGTACCGAAACCAGTTCCTCCCCAAGGACGCCAAGATTGTCGGATATGCGCGCACCAAGATGGACCATGAGGAGTACCTCAAGAGGGTCAAGTCGTACATTAAGACCCCCACCAAGGAGATTGAGCAGCAGCTCGAGGAGTTCTGCGCCCTCTGCACATACGTGTCGGGCCAGTACGACAAGGACGAGTCTTTCCAGGCCCTCAACCAGCACATGGAGGACCTCGAGAAGGGCCGCCCCGAGCAGAACCGTGTCTTCTACATGGCTCTCCCCCCCAGTGTCTTCACCATTGTCTCGCAGCACTTGAAGAGGTCGTGCTACCCCAAGAAGGGTATTGCGCGCGTCATTGTGAGTACAATTCCACACCAACCCTTGTCTAGTCTATATGAAGTGGCAGTGGAGATACGGGATGAAATAGCTCCTGGGACCGTGAACCATTGACAAGCTGACCCATGCATGCCCCGCATATAGGTCGAGAAGCCTTTCGGCAAGGACCTTGCCAGCTCGCGCGAGCTCCAGAAGTCGCTCGAGCCCGACTGGAAGGAGGACGAGCTCTTCCGTATCGACCACTACCTGGGTAAGGAGATGGTCAAGAACATCCTCATCCTTCGCTTCGGTAACGCCTTCCTCGGCGACACCTGGAACCGCCACCACATCTCCAACGTCCAGATCACCTTCAAGGAGCCCTTCGGTACCGAGGGCCGCGGCGGTTACTTTGACGAGTTTGGCATCATCCGTGACGTCATGCAGAACCATCTTCTCCAGGTCTTGACCCTGCTCGCCATGGAGCGCCCCATCTCCTTCAACTCGGAGGACATTCGCGACGAGAAGGTGCGCGTCCTCCGCTTCATGCCCGCCATTGAGCCCAAGGACGTCATCATCGGCCAGTACGGACGCTCGCTCGATGGCAGCAAGCCCGCCTACAAGGAGGACGACACAGTGCCCCAGGAGTCGAGGTGCCCCACCTTCTGCGCCATGGTTGCCCACATCAAGAACGAGCGCTGGGAGGGTGTGCCCTTCATCCTCAAGGCTGGCAAGGCCCTTAACGAGCAGAAGACGGAGATCCGCATCCAGTTCAAGGATGTGACGTCGGGCATCTTCAAGGACATTCCCCGCAACGAGCTTGTCATCCGCATCCAGCCCAACGAGAGCGTCTACATGAAGATGAACTCGAAGCTGCCCGGCCTCAGCATGCAGACGGTCGCCACCGAGCTCGACCTCACCTACCGCCGCCGCTTCTCCGACCTTAAGATCCCCGAGGCCTACGAGTCGCTTGTCCTTGACTGCCTCAAGGGCGACCACTCGAACTTTGTCCGCGACGACGAGCTCGACGCCAGCTGGCGCATCTTCACCCCGCTCCTGCACTACCTCGACGACAACAAGGAGATTATCCCCATGGAGTACCCCTACGGTATGCCCCTGCCACCCTGTGGAGGAGAGACATTGTTGAGGAAAGAGAATTTCGATTTTGACTGACTGGTATATTTACAGGCTCCCGCGGCCCCGCTGTGCTGGACGACTTCACCGCGTCGTACGGATACAAGTTCAGTGACGCTACCGGCTACCAGTGGCCGACTACCGCAGCTTCTCAGCCCCCCAACAAGTTGTAAGTTGCTGCCATCTGTGAGTCTCTCAACTTCTGTACGAGGATCATCATCGCAGAGGGAGAGAGAAAGAGAGAGAGCACGCGTGTGTGTGTGTGTGTGTGTGTGTGTGAATATGCCGGGCTGACAGACAATCTTTAGCTGAGCAAGCAGGAATGATGGAATTACGTCGGTAAGACCCGAGAGAGAAATGACTTGAATGTGAATTTTCGCGCGCGTCTTGGTTCATGGGGAAAAAAAATATGAGGCTCAATATATGACGGCAAGGGACAATGACTGGCGGCTGGTCGCCTGGCAGGACGGGCGATGCTAGCCCTGTGATGAAGGAGCTGGCTGGAGCGGCCGCAATGTACCTAGGAATATTCTTGCCTGAGCCCATGAAGGTTTATATAGAGCAAATGTATTTGGGCCAAGCAGCCTCTCGGGAATATCTGTGCGCATGATTGAGCAGCGTTCTTCTTGTGTTTCTCCAAGTGAAACAGTATACGTGTGTGCGCGTGCAGTGAACGATGCACGACGTAATGATAACAGCGGTGACGGTTGTGGACAATTGTACCTGTCGTATGGACGTTGTTTGGCTGCATTAATGGATGGTTAATGGATGGAAGGCATACGACGTAAAGAGAAGCGACTGGCCGTATTGGGAATGTGGTGTGGTCCGTGCACTCGGCAACTGGCGGCTGTGGGCACATGACTGGGCAGCGCCAAGAGACTGGCAGAGCCAAGAGACAAAGAGCGAGAGAGACTGGAGTCCAGGCGGCTGGACACTGGGCACTACACTGGGCACTGGACACTGGACACGCAGACGGAGAGACAAGGAACCCAGACACAGTTCGGCGCCAAAAGGCCTTGTCCCGAGCTTCTTCGCCCTGCACTGCACACCACCCTCTCAGCCGCTTGGTTGCTGCAACCTTTTTCTCTCTCAGGAATCTGACATCTCCCACCCCCCTCCGCCGCCCACGACAAACACTTGTGGTGCGCAAAACGCGACTGTGCCGTAATAATACCCATCGGCTCATCTGGCCGTCCGTGATTTTTCTTTTCCCTACAACGCATCATCCCAGCACACTACTCTGCTAGCGACGACGACGACGACGACGCCCCGACACACGCAACAGACATCAGCGTCACCCGATTACCCCGTCGCGTTGATCGCAAGCCAAACAACTACTTCACGTCGAAGCCGACACCCAAGCCGACACAACCTCGCCCGGCCCATCGTCCCTACGGAGTAATACTCCACGGTGCACCACGCCCCCATGGGCCACCGTCGTTGCCCAGGGGCCCCAACGACGAGCTACGTCTGCCGCCGCTGCGCGTGCTGTTGCAGGGGGGGACGAGAAGAAGGAGGCAGTGGATGAGACACGATAGCCGCGCGCGCGCGCAGCTCGGGAACTCTCCTCTACTGTCCACGGACGAGATCCTTCCCCATCATCACCACCACTACCACACATGCCATCCGCCATGGATAATGGCAATGGTCATGCCGCACCAGAGGCCAACGGCGTCGCTGCTGCCCCCGGCGTCGACCCCATCTCCAAACAGGAGCAGCAGCAGCGCGCCGTCGCCAGGATGAACGACCTACCCGATGACATCGACCACATCACAGAGGGCTTCGTCCCTTTGTCCCGCCTATTCAGCCGCCTGGCACAGAACACGCACAACCACCTCCAGGCCAAGATTGTCGAGATGGCAGGGAAGCCGCTACCCGCGACGGCCGTCAACGGAAACAGCAGCAATGGCAGTGCACCAGACGACTTGTCCAACGAGAACGTCCGCAAAAAGGAGATGCTGCTCAAGTTTGCCCAGGAGATGCATGGGAAATGGGTCAAGGCGCTAGTCGTGGCCGAATGGAGTAGGAAGGCTTCCATGGTCAGCAAGCTCATCGACCTCAAGTGGCACATTGACCAGCAGCGCCTCCTGTACGACCTCATGCTCGACCAGGTTGTCAATGTCAAGAGGGACCTCACCTATGCGCGCATGCCCAGCCCGGACCTCAAGACGGCGCTGGGCGTACTGTCCACCGGATCAGCTCCGTGGATGCCAGATGTGAGTTTGAACCTGGATCTTTACTTTACTGTAAACATATCTCCTCCGCGGGTCCTCCTTACTGACTGACCGACATTAGCTATACTACATCGAACCCGAACCCCTCGACGTCAACGAGCAGCTCAAGTGGATGAGTGACCTGGACACACTATTATCGCTCCGACTCAACCTAGACGAGTTCGACAGGATACCGCCGCAGTTCCGCAACTACGAGATCGACTCTGGTCGCGTCACCTTCAAGGTCGACGGCGAGTTCGAGGTGGACCTGACGATTGCCGACGAGGATTTTGACAAGCAGTTCTGGTTCATTGACTTCCGCTTCGCATTCAAGCCCGCCGCCGCTACCATCCCCGAGACGCTGCGCGGCTACCTCGAGGGCTGCGTCAACGACGCCCTGTCCAAGGATGGCCTTAGCGGCTGCTACCAGTTCCTCCACGAGTTTATCCTCACCTGCAAGATTAACGAGATCAAGCGCCAGGCCCTGCGCCTCAGCCGATCTTCCTGGACCGGCACCCTCAAGGTCGAGCCACTACACCGCGCCATGGCCATCCAATACTGGACATCGCGCATGCCCCCCAACACGCCCAAGAGCTGGGTCCTCATTGCCGTCAACAGCGGTCGCCCCAGCAGCGGCAAGCAACAACAAACTGCTGCTTCTGCCACGGCCGCTGGTGATCATTCTTCTCAGACTCAGTCGCATACTACCAGTCGCTTGGAGGTCAAGTGGTACCGCGACAACAAGGAGGTCACCTCCATTGGCGACGGCGCCGAGCCCCCGCTGGCATTCGACCCGGACAACCTGTCGGCCGAGACTCTCCTTCGCACCGTTGTGGGCCGCCATATCAGCTTCATCCTCGGTGGCATCTACGACCGGCTGCTCACCACACCGCGCTTCAAGAACGCCGAGCGCCGTCTGCGCCTCGACATCTCCAACGACGGCGACCCGGCCAAATCGCGCCTCACAGCTGAGGTGGCCCGCTCCACGAACGTCTCGCTGCTCATGGAACCCAAAACTGGCATCCTGGCCGTCAAGCCCAACTCCAAGTTCACCTATCATCAGGAGCAGAAACTCAACAGCGGCGCCGACCACGTCGAGGGCGGCTTCTACTGCCTCGAGGACGTGCGCTGCGCCTTCATGGAAGACGAGATCGTCCGCAGGTCAGGCCCCATGGGCTGGGTCGCCGTGCGCGCCGCCCTCAAGGATGAGGAGCTCAGGGCCCTTGTCAAGGTGCGCGATTGGACCAGGACGATATGGCTCCAGAGGAAGGGGTGGCCGAATAACTGGCGGCTCGTGGTTATACTGGGGTTGGCTGGCGATGAGTGGTGGCTTATTGAAGCGTGAGTTCCAACCCACTCCTCTTTCTTTTTTACTTTGCCTCTGGGCTCTCTAAGACAACCCACATACTGACAATGTACAGAACACCCTCACCCAACATCAGCCACTCTCATCGTTTCCAACTACGACTACCCCTACCCAGTGGACCGCCAGACCTCTCGGAATCTTTCTGGAACAGGCTTACAATCTTCACCACGGCCATGATGAGCCACTGTATTAACAGGGCGGTGCTGAACAACCACCGCATCAAGAATAGGCTGAGTGACGCGCCTAACTGGCCCACCAGGATGCTTAAGCTACCGGCCATTGACATTTCGCTCTCGGCCATGTTCCCGAGCATGGCGTACAAAGCCAAGGGGGCTGTTACAACCCTGCTGGAAGACTCAACCGCCACCCAGTCGTCTGGTAACAGCGGCTCACAACGGGACAAGCAGCCCGCAAATCTATCGCCACTGGTACCTAGAGAGCCATGGGCCAAGGATAACATTACTCTGCGTTTGAAGACGATCCAGGCACCGGGATGGAAGAACGGCACGGCGGAAGGCGGCGGGTCTGCGCAGCAGCCCGAGCAGCAGCAACACCTGGTTTGCGTCTCAGAGGCCATCATCCAGGTGCAGAAGCCGACCAAGCTGGCGGCGCTCAAGGGCCGCATAGACGACAGTGTGCGGTACGACGAGCGCAGGGGCGAGTTTGCTCTGTCAATGCGGCACCCGGCCGGGGAGTCGACGCTCGAAGTGCTCAAGACGCGCATAGTTGCCGTCGACCGTTTCGTGTGCTTCCTCGAGGCCCTGGCTAAGTGCAAGGACACGGTTGAGAGTGAGGAGGTGTCGCTGGGGCACGTGTCATTCTTGTACGGCGCTAAAGAGCCGCAGCAGCAGCCGGCCGGGGAGGTCAATACCGAGGAGCCAGAGACGGGGTGCTGGCGGGTCAGGCTCGACCTATCCCGACCAGATGTGGACGTCAAGCTGGACGACGGGAACCCACACCTGTGCGTTATCGACCTGCTCAAACGCATGGTCAACATGGACGGTGGCATCGGCACTTTGATGTCGTGGCTACCGTCGTCGCTCCCGACCCTGACGGCCATTGACGCCATCGAGACCCAGTGGCAGGGCATCCAGGCCGAGGCTAAGGGCAGCGTCGAGGTCACAGTCAAGACCATGGACTGGATGCATATACGCTACACTGTCCTGGCGAACATGCCGTCGTCGACCACGCCCATTAAGCGCCAGCTTGTCCTGGACGGCCGCATCAAGCTCCGCCGAAACCAGCCGTGGTGGTTCTTCAGTCGCGCCGACGACACGCTCCCTAGCCACGGCCACGGGCAGAACATGGACGCCTTCGACAAGGCCCTCAAGCCCATCTGGGACGGTCGTGGCCCCGGCTGGCAGGGTCTGGCCACGGGTGCGGCAGGCAGGCTTGAGGCTGGGTCGGCCACAGTCCTAGAGCAGATCGACGAGGCCGTGCGTGCGCTCCTGGGCAACCTAGACGGCGACGAGAGCTTTGAAAACAAGGCCAAGGCGACACAGCTCCACCAGCAACAGCTACAGCAGCTACAAGCTCAGCAGAAGCAGGTGCCCCCGCAGCAGCAACAGCAGCAACAGCAAAATATGAGTATGCCCATGCCCCCTCGCCAGGGCATGACGCCTCAGGCCCAGGCGCAGATGTGGAATCAGAGAAATGCGGCGGCGGCGGCGGCGGCGGCCAAGTCGGGTAGGGCCCCTGACCAGGCCATCGAGATTGGCTAATTTGATGTCTTCTTTTCCATCCTTGCTGCATAGTTCATCATGAAGAGGGGTTTATTATCTTTAACGAAAGAACGGGTTCTATTTTCATTCTCTGGGCATGCATTACTATAACAAAAACGGAGGGAGGGGGAGGGGCGCGCGTTGCTATGATGAGGGGGACGGTTTATTCTCATTGCTTTGCTTTGCTTTACTTTTTTTTTTTTACACACCCCAATTGTCATGATACCTTGTCAGAAATTATAAATACAATACTTTTATTAGAGCAGTTGATGGTTTTGTTGTAGTAGTAGTACATGTTTGGTTTGTTTCGTCTATACTTGAAATGTTAAGAGTGTTGTATGCATGTGTGTGTATGTGATGATGGTCTTATTTCCTTCTCATGCCACTGGACCCAAAGATGCCCATGCGCGGCACGTCAACGGTAGGCGGGTGCAGGACCACCTCCTCGAGCGAGTCCTCCAGCCCGTTAGCCAGGAAGTCGTGCGACGAGACGGCCTCGGCGACGTCCCAGCCCGCACGGAGGGCGGCCGCAACGCCGGGCTTGGTGAAGGACCCGCCCACGGCGGCGAGGCGGCCCCCGAAGCTGACGTCCAGCTCACCGCTCAGGCGGGACATGCGAGCGGCATGGCCGACATTGTGTTGGGGCAGGCAGCGGGGAGCGAGGCGTGAGGCGGCGTGGCAGGGTGTGTCGCGCGGGATGCCCAGGTGGCGCTCCAGCAGGGCCTTGGCCTGGTCGATGGCTTCGGCCTCGGAGGGGATCTGGGCGTCTGAGCGGTCGTAGTAGTGGCCGCCCATGAGGACGAAGACTTTAGTTCCCGGCTCGGAGACGAAGTCGCCGTCGGCACCGTCGACGTTCTCGCCGGGAGCGACGCGCGACCTACCGACGCCGACGCGGGAATCGAAGAAGACGCCAAGGGCGCGCTCGGGGTTCTCCTCGTGCGGGGTGGTACCGGGGATGAGGTAGCCGAGGCCGTCGGGGACGATGCCTTCGTAGGGGTACCAGATGTTGACGGTCATGATGGACACGGACTCGAGTTCCGAGAGGGTGGGGAGGTCGTTGCGGGTCAGGGCGCTGAGCTTGTGGGCGGGGAGGGTGGAGATGACCTTGTCGTAGGACTCGGTCTTGTCTGAGGCGTCGATGACCTGGTGGTGATCAGTTAGCTAGCGGACGTAGATAAAGGAGGCGGCGAGGGGGGAGGGGAGCATACCTTGATCTTGGAATTGGCCTCGTCATGAACGAGGCTCTTGATGGGCGTGCTCAGCCTGACGTGAACGTTGGGGTCGGACTCGAGGGTGTCGGCCACGGCGCGGGGCAGGGCCTCGAGCCCATATCGGTCGAGCATCATGGTGGGGGCTCCGAGCGACTGCCACATGCCGAGGACGTCGGGGCGGACGCTGGCAAAGTTGTTCATGAAGCGGAACTCGCGAGCGGGGACGCGCAGGAGGGCCTGAGGCGGGGCCTGGGCGCGGACGGCGTGGAACATGGGGCCGATGGCGCTCAGGGCGCTCAGCCGATGGACGTCGCCGCCCCAGATGCCGTGCAGGGCCGCCGAGGCCATGGTGTCGCCGAGCTTGCGGCTGCCGAAGACGCTGTAGATCCAGTCGGCTACAGACATATCGGCCGAAGGGAGCGGACCGCCTAGGCCCAGGATCACGCGCCGCAGGTAGTTGAACAGCGCCGTTGGCATCACCTCCCACAGCAGGGTGTTCTCAAAGGCCTGCGAGATGCTCGCGAAGGGCGGGACGGGCATCAGACGGCCGTCGTTCCACAGCCAGCGCTGCGACGGCGCCAGGCCGTGGTCCGGGATGAGGGCGTGGTTCAACAGCTGTCACATCTGTCAGTCATTGCCAGCCAGGAAGGATACCGGGGGGGGGAGAGAACATACCAAATCATACATGACCATACGGTCCAGCCTGCCGCCCACCTCAGCCATGGACGCCATCCTCGGCCCCCGCTCAAACAGCACCTCCGCCTTGGACCCGTCCAGCGTCTCGACGGGCACCCTCTCGGACCGCACCCACCCGCCTACACGCCCGTCCGCCTCGTACAGGACCACCTGGCTGCCCTGCGGGAGCTCCTGGGCGAGGTAGTACGCCGCCGTGAGGCCCGTCAGCCCGCCGCCCAGGACGGCCACGCGTGGCCGGGCCGGGCCCTCCGGAAGGTTCAGCGCCGGTGTCGTCTTCTCGACCAGGTCGCGGCCCAGGACGCCATGGTCGAGCACCAGCGACCCGCCCGCCTTGGTGTATATGCGTCTGCTCGCTGCTGGTGCTGTGGCTGTGGCGTTGCCGTGGCGGTTCTGTACTCGGGATAATTGTAGTCGTCGTTGCTGTGGGCAGCTCGAGGTCGAGAATGCGACGCGCCGATGCGAGGCCACTTGCCGACGACGCGTCGCAGCCAGAGGACTCGCCAGCGCCGAGAGAGCGCTCTCTGTGCGCCTGAAGCTCATCTTTAAGACTTCAATTGAGCCGATTTTTTGGCGTATCCTCGTGGTTGGCGTGTGTGTGTGTCAGGAGGGAAGGAGAAAAAACTGGCCTCGTACCTGCCTGGCCTGATGGTCTGACGTTGTGTCGTGTCAGGGAAACCCACTTTGGCGATCTGGGGTATATTACGTAGTGCATGCACACCTCGGTCCACCAACACCAAAGGAATCTTTCATGCTCGATAGGAAGTATATATGGTATTAGCTTCCTTTCTGTTCCCTGTATATTTCGAGAAAGAGGAGCATCCTATATAATGAGAGAGAAAATGATAAACGCCGTTCTCCCCCCCC
>FYEU01000317.1:473638-524466 GCA_900188575.1 Geosmithia putterillii
CCCCCCCCCGTGCCAGTCATGATGAAAATAAAACGAAAGAAAAAATATGGAATATCCCTCTCTTCATTAAGAGGCCCCCCGTCCAAAGAAAATATACTCATACATGATTCTCATACACATGGGTCTTCGTGGACCATTGTCTTGTTGCTTTTTTTTTGTTTCTTTCGTGCTTTGTTTGTTCTTCTATCTTGTTTGTTTCCCGTTTGGATATATCCCTTTCATTCCTTTGGTTTCCCCATTGCCGCAGACCCCTCAAACAATGACCTCGGCATCATGCTCCTCTTCCTTGAGCTGATGTTCCATCGCGTTGGGGGCGCTGTCTCCAGCCTCATTGTCGCCCTCTGGGCGTATGAGCTCCTCGCCCGTACCATCCTCGACGAATTTCCTGTCGCTGACGTGCTCGGCTGTCCAGACCTTATCCTTGAAGCCGCCCTGCTGCCCCGCGTCGTGCACAAAAGCACAGGTCGGGTTGAGGCACGGGTTGAACCTGCACTTTGTCTTGACGTGGGTGAATTTGCAGCCCTCAGTGGTGCAGTCGGCGCCGTTGCGGCACAGCGGCATGCTCGGGTGACGGAACGGGCAGCGCGGGTTCTGGCAGTTGGGGAAGAACTTGCAGTCCTGTTCGCCCTGGTGCGCCAGCTTGGCCGCCGGCGAGGGGTGGCGCCCAACACACTTGCGGTTCTTGCACGCCGCTCCGAAGCTGCACGGGTCGTTGACATCGACATGCGTTCCGGGGGGCGCCGCGGGCGACTGGTGTGCAAAGTGGCACTCACGGTTCGTGCAGCGCAGGTTGAACTTGCACACCGTGTCCTCGGGGTTGGGCGCCTCGCGCTTGCCCCCAGACATGTCCACGTCGTCGCCCTCGCCGTCGGCACCCGCAGCATCCGCGGTACTCGCCTCCCCATCTGCCGCGCCGTTGTTGTTTTGGCGGTTCTGCTGATGGTGGTTGTTGTGGTGCCTGTTGCGCGGGTCTTGTGTCCGGTCAAATAGCGACTTGCCTCCTCCGCGTCGGTTGTTGTTATGCTGTCCGTAGCCGCCGTGCCCGTTGCCGTTTCCGTTGCCGGGGCCGGTCATCAGCTGCTGTGACAGCTGCATCATCATCTGGTTCTGTTGCTCCAGGATGGCATACACGTCCATGCCAGCACCGGGCGGGCCACCCATCATCATGGGGCCGCCGGGGCCCATGTTAGGTCCCATGTTGGCCAGGCCGTGCTGGATGCTGGCGGCTGCGCGGTTGTTCATGCCGCCACGTCCGCCGCGCATGGCACCCCGTGGCCCAGTGGGGACGCCGCGGTTATGCGAGTCGATGCGCGAACGGCCAACCCGGTGCAGAGCATTGTCGCCTGTGCGGTCCATGGCCTTGGACATTTGGCCAATCATGCGCTTATCCCGGCCTCGCATATTGTTGGCGCCATTTCGCATCGATCGGGGACCAGTCGGTCTGTGTATCAAGTTAGCATGAAGGCTTCTATCATCCATCAGTCACCCAGGACGAGCAAGGGAGGCACATACACGTTGCTTTCAGATGCTTCATTTGTTGCTGACATGTCCGTGTCCATGTCACTCTGGGGGGGTGCGTCATCGGCGCCGGCAGACTGAGATGCGCCGTCCAGTTGGGTGCTCAGAGCGTTGATCTGCTCAAACAGCCACTGGGCGAACTGGCCGGATGAGGGGTCGTCGGGTGACAGGCCAAGAAGCTCGGTAGCCAGTTCGTGGGCAATCTGCTCCTGCGTCTTTCCGTTGACGAGCATGAGGATGATGTATTCGGTGAGGGCGGCCGAGTCGTTCTCGTCGCCTGCCCATCCGACCTCGACGAGCTTGGGCGGAATGGCGGCATTGAGCGCGGCCGCCAGAGGCGTGTTGAGGCTGACCTCGACAGGCATCTTGAGGTTTGTGCTACTTCAAGAGCAGCGATGGAGGATGCGATAGGAGGGGCGAGGTGTGGTGCAGAGCGGGCTTCTTGTCTTGGTACAAACGAGTGTCGCCCCTTTGACGCGATGGGGACGAGGATGCGGTGTCGGTCGCGAGATGGTCGCGAAATGAATCAGGAGACAAGGACTGAGCTATTGGTCGCGTCTGTATCTGACAGTGACAGCGAACAGGGTTCTCGTCGGATCGTATGTTGGTCGCGGATGATGGGGGTATCTCGTCGTCAAAGTAATGCAGCAGACAGTTATGTCGCGGCTTTGGTATGGGGAAAGCTTTGCTTCGCTGCCGGGGCGGCAAACAACAGAAGGCCCAAGAAAAATGGACCGTCTTACTAATCACGTGATACAGACGACACTCGGTCGCGCGAGAGCGCTTCAGTACTACTAGTGGTATTCCTCTGATGCTGGTGTTATTGGGGACGGGGAGCCAAAGACTGAGAGGGTTGATGTTTTGTGATATTTCAAATCAGCGCCTCGAGACGATTCCATTGTTCATATTACTCATTGTCCGTCCTCGATACTAGTAGCCTTGGGCCCTGCATGCGCAGGTGGCGTCGCGCGTTGATATTACATCAACCATTCACGTGACTCCGTCATCAAGCTTGCCAGAGGTGGCGAATTGCGAATGAGGATTAGTCATGGCTTGATCTGAAAATTACCCTGTAGGATCAAACGAAAAAAAAACACGCGGGAATCATTCTTGGATCCATGCGGCAGTGGGCAGGTTGGCAGGCAACAGGGCAGCGAGGCAGACTGCAGGGTGCATACTGCCGGCATACACGTTGCATACGAGTATGACTCTGTTAAGCAGGTCGGGCATGATGACGATATGTGTATGCGTGGTAACGGCAGGTTGTATCGAGACTTGGCGTGTAACCTCCAACTTTAGAGTACTTGGTTTTACCAACCAACACGCAACCAACACGAGGAAGCCAAGAACCTTGTATAGGTACAGGTACTTGCAATGATGAAAAGTCAAGAATGTGAATGGATAAGAACCTCGGAAGGTGATGCTATTAACTACTCCGTAGGTACTATTACGAGGAGCCTGTAGTCCACTCCGTTTCCCGCCATTCGGGTGCGCACATGATGATGACCCATGGGGTGCGACTAGCACTAGCGGGAGTCTCAATGTTTGTTGTCTGTCTGTCTGTCTGTCTACTAATACTAAGTAATCCGTTAGTACGGAGTACTTAGGTAGTAGTACTACTAGTACATACTACGGAGCATTGGTATGTCACTCAATCATTTCCAAGACCATCCCCAAGACAGCATACATACGAGTGCGACTACATGTATATGCGAGCAATAGACTCCGCCTACAGTTGATATATGATGATTTGAACCGAGGACCGGACCGGGATCAGACAAATTGAAAACCTGCCCAACAAAGCCAGCCAACATGCATTCACTCGCATGCAATTCGACCGTTATTACCCCCACATGCTCGTGGTCCGTTCATTCGTGCCACAGCCTTGGACGCTTCGTACGAACAATAACGCCGGTGCCCCCGCTGCAGAATTCCGAAAACCACAAGGCCCCCCCTGCCGCCCCCCTACCCGTTCCTTGCCGTTCTCCATCGCCCGATTTTACGGAGTATACTCGTAATTTACTATCTTCCGGCTGTTTCGCAGTGCGGCCGATGCAAGTTGCCCCGTTTGGTAGTCGATACTTTCTTCTTAAATAGACCCTGTTGACCCCCCCCCGTTCCGCGCCTCCGTGGCTTCGGGACTCGTATCTCTTCCACCCCTCTTAACTCTCTCCCCAGCCAAGCCAAGTATTTGGCCATGGGCAACGTAACGAGAACCAATATCACTACTCGTAGATTGAGTAATACATCTTGGTAAACTCGTCGACGTCTTGTAGGACAGGACGGAAGATACATATACTCGTGTATCATATCCCAACATGGGCTTCGTTGAGGAGGCCGTCTCTCATCTGTCCTATTCATCCATCGCCCTCGTCGTCCTTGGCGTCCTCCTGGTCCGGCATATCGCCTCCCGTGTCGATGAGTACGTTCACATCAAGCGCCTGGGTGGTTATGGCTTCACAATGTCGTCGTGGGCCCCGTTTGGTATGTATTGCCATCCACATCTACTCACTCTCCAATACTACTCGAAAAGGATCGGAATAGGAATATGCGATCTAACACTAAGCTTCAACCGTGCCCCAGGCCTGGACCGTGCCTACGAGCTCGTGAGAGCGGCAAAGGACCATTCAATGCTCCCCACCTGGCGGGACAGCCTCCTCGGGGGCGCCCCGGACTACACCTCGGAGACGCGCGTCATGGGCCGACGGCTCATCTTCACGGCGGACCCGGAGAACATCAAGGCCGTGCTGGCGACGCAGTTCCATGACTTTGGCAAGGGCCACATCTTCCACGCGACCTGGAGGGACTTCCTGGGGGACAGCATCTTCACCACCGACGGGGAGCAGTGGCACGCAAGCCGCCAGCTGATCCGGCCCCAGTTCACCAGGGACCGCGTCAGCGACCTTGAGTGCTTCGAGTCCCACATAGAGACTCTGTTCCGGGCCATGGACAATGGTGGACCGCTCAGCGGGCCCGACCAGGCGGTTCAGTCAGGCGTTGGGAGCGGGAAGGTGCTCGACATAAGCGACCTCTTCTTCCGGTACACCCTCGACGTCATAACTGAGTTCCTCCTCGGGAACGACATCCAGTCTCTCTCGTAAGTCACTGATGACTTTAGCCTTTTTCCAGATGACAGTTACATGTAACAGGCTCTGACAATGCCCAAGCTCCCCTCGAAACGACTTTGCCGAAGCCTTTAACGACGTTCAGCGCATCCAGAGCTACCAGGCCCGCGCCGGCCAGCTGCGACCGTACCTGCCCAAGGGGGACTTCTTCCGGGGCCTCGCCGTGATCAACCGCTTCGTCAACTTCTTCATCCAGCAGGCCCTGTGCCTCAGCCCCGCCGAGCTGGAGATGCATGACGACAAGGGCGACACGGGCCAGGGCCAGGGTAAGGGCCAGCGGGGGTACACCTTCCTACACGCATTGGCGGGCTTCACGCGCGACCCGACGGTGCTGCGGGACCAGATCGTATCGGTCCTGCTGGCCGGTCGTGACACTACGGCCTCGACACTGTCCTGGGCCGTCTACGAGCTCGCGCGCCACCCGGACGCCGTGGCCAAGCTACGCCGCGAGATTGCCGCCACTGTCGGTGTCGGCGCCGGTGCCCGGCCCCCGACCTACGAGGACCTCAAGGGCATGCCGTACCTCAAGGCTGTCCTCAATGAGACCCTCCGACTATACCCCAGCGTGCCCTACAACGTGCGCCTATCCCTGCGTGACACCACGCTACCGCGCGGCGGCGGCGCCGACGGCTCACAGCCCCTTGCCGTCCTCAAGGGCACCCCCGTCGCCTACTCGCCCCTACTCATGCACCGCCGCAAGGAGCTCTACCCGCCCACCTCGGACGCGTTTGCCGACCCCGCCCTCTTCAGCCCGGAACGCTGGTTCGTCTGGCACCCCAGGCCGCACGAGTACATCCCCTTCAACGCCGGGCCGCGCATCTGCATCGGGCAGCAGTTCGCCCTCGCCGAGATGGGCTACGTCCTCTGCCGGCTGTTTCAGCGTTTCGACCGTGTCACCAGCCATATGCACGACCTTGATGGTGGGGACCCCGTTCTCAAGGCGGATGTTGTCCTCTCTCCTGGTCAGGGTGTCAAGGTGGCCTTTTGGGATGCCGAGGTGTAAGCCGTTGGCGCTGCAGCCTTTACTCCCCTCCCCGTTTGATTCTTGTGCGAATCATGTTATGTTAATGATTGATGTTTCCATGTGTCTTTCCGTTCCGCATTTTTGCATACATTTGTCGGCCTTGGGCAAAAAAGGTGTTGTTGGAGGTTAAACCGTGCTGTATATATTGGCCATGCAGAGTCGGAATTATTGATGCTAGCTACATTATGCGACGAGGAATGACAAAATGACCGTCTATACTTTGCTATTTCCTACCGAAACTGTCCTTGACAGCTTGACCGAACCTGCTAATGGCCTCGCTCATGCCGTCTGCGCTGGCCGACGCAAACGTGACCCGGAAGAACAGGCCAGGCAGGGTGTTGTCGTGCTCCGTCTGGAACCACGACCCGCGGGCGACAAGAACGCCGTTGTCGATGCACGAGTTGAAGATCTCCTCCTCGATGTCCTGCAGCTTGCGCGTGTTTACCTCGGGGTGCTGCGTGTGGTCCACCTTGAGCCACATCTAGACATGGCGTGTCAGCATTCTTGTTTCCTTCACTGGATAAACGGATGGACAAGGGTGGGATATGTGTTTGGACGTACAAACATGCCAGCCGCCGGGGGCGTCCAGCTGACAAGGTCGCGGGGTAGATGCTCCTCGCAGGCGGCGAGCAGGCTGTCCCGCTTGCCCGTGTACTTGAGGCGCATGGCCATGAGCCACTGGAAGTAGCCATCGTGGCCCCACGTCTCGTCGAGCAGCTTGTACATGATGACCTGGGAGAAGCCGCTAGGGCCCTGGCTGGCGACCTCTGCGTGACGCTGGTAGCGCTCGATGATCTCATCCGAGGCGGTGATCCAGCCGAGGCGGGACCCGGGCACGGCCACCTTGGACAGCGAGTCCATGCGCATGACCCGGCCGTCGACGTCGATGCTCACGAGGGGGGGGATGAGGGAGCCGATGAATTCGTCGACGGTGGCGGGCGGTGGGACGGGGGACTGGCCAGCAGCCCCTTCCTCGTAGGGCTGCATCTGCAGGTAGTAATACGGCTCATCCTCAAGGATGTACAGGTCGTGCTTCTGGGCGACCTTGTAGATGGCCTTGCGGCGCTCGACGCCTTGCGTGGCGCCGGTGGGGTTCTGTCCCGAGGGCACCGTGTAGAGTAGGTGGGGCTTCCGGGACCCTCCGCGTGCGCTGGGGTCCCACTCGGTGAGTAGGCGGTCCATCTCCTCGGGGATAAGACCCTCGTCATCCACGGGGGATCCAAACACCCGCACGCCCAGCGGCTCAATAGTCTCGAGAGCTGTTGAGAAGCTGAACTCCTCGGTCAGCACGGAGTCGTTCCGGTCCTTGTCGCAGAACATGCGCAGCGCCTGCTCCAGCGCGCCCGTGCTGCCCACCGTCTGGCACACGCCCCAGTCCGCATAAGGCGGGCGGCACACCATCTCGGTGTGCTCCGTGAAGAAGCGCAACATCTGCGCAGACCCCGTCGCCTGCCCGTAGTTGAGCGCGATGGAGAGGTCGTACACGCCGTCGGGCGTGTCGCGCACGTCGTACTTGCCGATGGTGACCGTCCGCCCGGACGCGAGCGTCTCGGCCTCGCTGAAGTGCGGCACCACCGGCACCTTCATGTCCAGCGAAGCAAAGGGGAACACCTCGGACGAGGGGAGCCCACCGCCCAGCGAGATCATGCCCGGCTTCTTGAGGTGCTTGGCTGCCTGCTTCAGGGTGCACGGTCCGCGTATCCGGCTCTCCCTGCTAAGGTGATCTAGGAGGTGTCAGTTCTACATGTAGTTACTGTGGATGTGGGTGGCGATGTGGGCACTCACCTGTCCATCGCTTTGCCTTGGGCAGGCCCTCTGTCTACAAGGCTTGTCAGTAGAAGCGACTTCGGAATGGTTTGGTTCAGACAGCCATTATCAACATTAAGTAGTGAAAAAAGACTGGACCTACAGGTCCCTTGAACATGTCGCTGTGGGACGACGCTGCAACCCCGGCCACCAGCTTGCCCGCCCTGGCACGCCTGGCCATGATTTCGGCAACAGCCTTGGAGTGTCCGTTATCTTCATGGTGAGCGTCTTCGGCGACGGGAGCTGCCTCGGCGCTCGAAAGGCTCGGCGGCTTGGTGTGAATGTATGCTCGGTGTCTGATGGCCTGTTGTGTGGCGGCACAGGACAGTAGGCGAGCTGCCCGGGCGGGAGATGCACCTATGACGGAGGACGACATGTTCACCAGGTAGAGACTGGATTCTGTCTTGTCTTTGTCTTGATGGTGTTGTTGTGCGAATTAAGAATCAGGATTGCTGGCCTTCCATCCACACACACAATGCCCAAGGAACGAAGCCCAACCGGTATTTGTAATACTCTTACAACAAAGAAGACGACGGTGCAAGGGCGTAGGGCGGAGTGGACAAGGCACGTACATGTGTATAAGCGGAGATGGTGGAGGTCCCCCGCGATAGCAGCTGATAACGCCGCCGCTGACTTCTACGGCCCCCGCCGTTATCGGGGTGAGGACCGTATCTAGCCGTGTGTATCCACGTTGTAGACCGCGCCCACTCACCATTGTGGGAGGTTGATTCATCAACACATTGACTCTTCTACGGCGCCCAAGAGGTGCGCACTCGAGTACGCGGAATTTCGTCTACTATCACATTCTAGTAGTCGCCCTGTAGCACTCCCCCCGCCCCGGCGTGTAGCGACCCCTTCTGCAACCCCGTATAGGGTTGAAATGCTATGGCAGATGTTAATGGGTGTCTCGTCATATCTATCTTAGACGGCGAGTCGGTTTCCCTTTCGGCGGTTGCGACCATAGAGTTCCGGAGATCGGCCGGAGATCGGGAAGGAACATTCCTATGCGCGACGAATTCCAAGTGAAGGGGTGCTCGGTGCATGGGAGTTGTTGGAGTGCATACGCCCGTTTCTTCCAGAGATGCGGTGGATCAAGGCCCAGATTGGTACATATCGCCAAATCTGGAGGAATCAGAAACCTACATCCATGACAGCGTCATGCGCATTCCATTGCACCGTGTACGCTAGGCGTCACCTCGTCGTCAGAGAAAGACCATTGCGTACAAGGATGTGAATATATTGTCATTTATCACGGGCTATGGGAGAGAGGATCACGTAGTGTAAAGGAAGGGCGTAAATTCGTACATTAGAGGCTCATGGTATCAACTTAACAAAACATCCAACAAGAACGACATGCGCTAGCACTCATAAGTTCACTCCTCGTCCCCAGTAAAAGGAAGAAGAACCAGCCAAAGCGTCTCCGGGGCCAGTTCGAGAGATGATGCCCCCGGCTGCACCTCCAAAGGCGCGATGCGATTCGCGAGACCGGCAAGCTGGCTCGTAGGGGAAGACGAGCTCTCAGGCCCGCGCGCCAACCTGAGCAGGTCCGACGCCGAGATTCCGAGACACTGCGCCAGCTCGTTGGAGTCAAACAGCTGAGCGTGCAGCCCACGTGCATGCAGCCACTTCTTGTTGGCCACGGCGGCGTAGGCGGCGGCCCTCTGAGCCGGGGTGCGGGGCCTCTTAACGATGGCGCCCACGGCCGACCCGGGGAGACCGACGACGGCGCGGACGACGCCCAGAGCCGAGACAACGGGAACGCTTATGACGCCGCCAACAATGCCAATCACGTTGCCCTTCTTGAGGTTGGGGCCCATGTTCTTGCCGACACCCTTGGCGTGGTCAATGACATGCTTGCCGACACCCTTGGAGTGCGCGGTGAACTGCTGAGCCATGTCGCCGGCGTGGCTGACGGCACGGTCACCAATCTTGGCCGTCAGGAAAGCCGACATGGTCTCGAGGAAGGACAGCCAAGTGCCCTCGGGGATTCCCCGGCCTAGCACCGAGGGGGGGAACGCTGACACAAAGGGCGACTTGGGATCCGCCTTGACCTGCGGGATGGCTACGGGCAGCTGGTCATTTGTGCTGCCCGTCGGGGGAGCTGCGTACTCGGGCAGATCTGCCTCTGAGGGGAAGTTGAAGGGCGAGTCCACAGTGGGAGCGACCGGTTCCCTGCCCGAGGACTGGTACGCCGGGGCTGGGTCGTCTTGTATGGCAGTTGAGGGGCCATCAGCCGGCCGGTCTTGGCCGGCCTCTTGGGCCTTGGTCATGCCGCCATAGGGCCACGAGGACTTTTCATCTGAAGTCATGGTGTATGAAGGATGTGGTATGTGAGGTAGAGTTGGTTGATGCTGCCGCTGCTTGTCTGGCTGCTAGGGATTGGAGAGTGATACTAGTAGTAGAAAGATGTGGCTTGGTGGTTAGGGTCAAGAGAACGAGTCCCATATCGCGGGACCGCCGTTGATTCTTATACATGTTAGCATCCTGTCAATATTGTGCGCAACGGCAAGTTTGATCCGAGAGAGTCGTTGAAAGGGGATGGTGGGCGCAGCGGACTATTACGTGAGAACCTTAATGGAGGTTCAATGGTGAGAAGTGAAGCGGAATCAAGCTCTCGTGCCTTTTGTCGAGCCACGACGTCGAGCTCACTGCAGGCAGGATCGAATGGCTTACCGAATACGGTTAGTAGCCCTACGTAATCCGCCAAGCTCCCAGGGGCATACAGGGGCTCAGCACATCTTCCAATGTGCTTCAGTGGCAGTTAAGTGGCTACAGTGGAAGCGGCATTGAGCGCTAGCGGATCTAGCAGGCTATTAGTTGCACCAAGTCGAAGGCTGAAGCCGCCCGGCCCCTAAGGTAATGCATGAACGAGCACTCATACTCGACTCCATCGACACACCACCACTCGGAGCCCCCGCCCTCGACATCCTCATGGCCCTCGACCAGGTGACGATACCAGGCCCTGCATAAGACATGATAGAGCCGGCGCCTACCTGACCCCGTCCCTCGAAGCGCCGCGGCCACCCCATTGACCCAGCCGCGGAGCCAGCTTACCACCGTCTGCCGCCGCAATGTACTGGCCCATAGCAACTCCGCGCATCTACGCCACCAGCAGCAGTCAGAGCCCCAACATCAGGCTCGCCGAGTCCGACGATGGCATCCAGTCTCCTCCTCCCACGCCTAGGCCCGGGTCCGGTCCCACGCCCGAGCAGCTGGCCACATCGCCTCCTCAGGGGAACTTCTTGCATCCCCGCGTAGCCGCAGGCGCAGGCGACGGCAGCGCCGGCGATGATCGCCTCGACCACCAGATACCTACGACACCAATTACGCCCCTCACTCCTGCTCTGCGATCTGTCGATGTCGACGACGAGGGGGCTCGATTCCCCTCACATCCTGCTCCGAGGCCGACCAACCGGGTTCCGGTCAAGGACCCTGTACTGGCTCTCCGTGTATCCCGCTCCGGCCACCTCTTTGCCGTCATCACCACCACCTCTATCACCGTCTGGCAGACGAAGGTACGCAGTAGCATTGATCCGCCCCGTCCCACCTAAGTAGAATGGCCGTACTGACTCACGGGGAATCATAGCCTACTGTCATCCTCGCTGTCGTTGTACGATCCGAATCTTCCCTCCACTTGTACGGCGAGAATGTCGACCTCTTTCTCCGCCCAGACTCGGCCATCCTCGTGGTCCGGACGAGTCACGGCTTCCTCATCACCTACTCAATAGCTACCGATGGTGAATCCCGCGTCTACCGAGCCAGCTTCCCCAACTACCACAACGTCCAGCGGCGGAGACAGGGCCTTGTAACCGGCCAGCACGGTCTGGCCCCCGACGACTTCCTCTGGGGCCCCGGCGAGGGTTCGGGCATTCGTGACGTCAGTGTGCGCTTCCGTATGGTCATCAAAGTTGATGCTGGTATCGAATGTGCCCTTGCCCTTGACGACGAGTTGATCGTCGCTACGACCAAGCCTGCCGCCGTCCAATGCATCCGCTGGAACCCAGACAGCAGCGGCAGCCAGACGAGGACCGAAATTATAAGCCGCATGGGCTGGGTCGAGAAGAAGTCTACCATCATTGAGATGACGCATGACCGGCCCATGAACCTCCACACCTGGATTACCAGCGACGGTCGTGCCTATGCCGTTCAGAGGTGCCGCCCGCCTCAGGACCCGGAAAAGGCCACCGAGGCTGATGCCAAACGCCTTTTCAAGGGCCACTGCTTTCACGTGCCAAAAGACGCCTCGTCGAATGCGTCCCGGGCTGTCATTAATGCGAGGTTCTCACTCATTGCTGTTGGCTGTGCCGACGGTAGCGTACAGGTCTACACAGTGAGGGACTACGAGGGTCACGTCCCCTTTTCCCACACACACAACATACCCGCCTCGGTCGCATCATCGGGCGCATTCACAACACTCAGCTATTCCCCTGATGGCTACAGCTTATTCGCCGGCTTCGAAAAGGGCTGGTCCACGTGGTCCATGTTTGGCAAGCTCGGCACAAATAGCTTCTCGTCAGAGGAGAGGCTATCGGCAAACAATGGCGAAGAGTGGCTGCGCGGCGTTAGGGGCGCCTCGTGGATCGGCAGTGGTTCCGAGATACTCATAATTGGTCCCAGCCACGAGGCCATTTGGTCGCTCGAGATGGCCAAGAGCGCTGTGGCAGGATGCTACAACGAGGCCAACGTGCTCCGCACCGTCCTTCAGACCCCGACCAGCGTCATGGTCTATAGGGGCTATGACCTGCCCGACCTCACGAGCATCTCAGCAGAGCCCTTTCTATGGCATACAACCAAGATCCCTGCCACCTACCTTCTTAGGCAGTGGCCCATCAAGCAGACAGTCATATCTCCTGACGGGCGGTACGTTGCCGTTGCGGGCCGCCGCGGGCTGGCGCACTACAGCGTGAATAGCGGGCGCTGGAAGACGTTTGCCAGTGACGTCATGGAGGACGAGTTCCAGGTCCGCGGTGGCATGTGCTGGTATCAGCACATACTCGTGGCTGCCGTGGAGAGCAACCGCACGTACGAGGTACGCCTCTTCTCGCGCGAGTCCGCCCTGGATACGTCCCTCGTGCTGCACCGAGAGCGCATCTCGTCCCCTGTGGTCCTAATCACCATCTCGGGCGAAGACTCGCTCCTGGTCTACACATACGAGAACCTACTCTACCATTATATCTTCACGCCTTACAATGGATCGATGCGTCTCGTTCAGGTGGGGCAGATTGCCTTTCACGGCATCGTCCGGTCACCGGCACGCGTTCGCGCCCTCAGCTGGGTACTGCCCGAGAGCCAGCTGGTCGACGGTGACCCGTCGCAGGATGTGGCCGTCGCATCCGTCATCTTCCTCGTCGACGGCAAGCTGGTGCTCCTGCGACCGTCGCTTAACGAGCACGGCCAGCTCAAGTACGACATGCGCGTGATTGCCCAAAATGTCGAGTACTATGCCAGCGTGAGGGACCAGCCCCTGCTCAATATTGACCATGGAGGACAAGGCGTAGAGGAGACCAAGAAGAGATCCCGCGCAGGAGCACTAAGAGACTCGCTATGGGTTTTTGACGGCATGGAGTTGAAGGCCTGGACGCGCCTGGACGAGGTGCTTGATGCAGTGTCCGGCGAGCAGGCGAGGGACCTGCCGCCAGCCGTGTCGGTGCCCGTCGACTTTTATCCCCTGTCTATTCTTCTGACAAAGGGAGTTGTGCTGGGCGTTGAGTCGGATCTCGTGCAGCGTCGAGATGTGACGTTTTCGTTCTTTCACTTTGCCATCAGGGTGAGTAACCGAGACTACGGATGCTATGATTTGCCCCCCTTTCTTGTATGTGTACGTTTGAGCTAACACTAACATCTTCAAGACACACCTCGTGCTGCCTGACGTCCTCGGATTCTACCTGCGGCAGAAGCGCACCGAGGAGGCGACCGCACTGTCCCAAGAGTACAGGGACTTGGAATACTTCCCTCACGCGCTCGAGATGCTCCTGCATACGGTGCTAGACGAGGAGGCTGACACATCGCCACCGCCGGAAGAGGCCGTCTTGCCGCGGGTGCTGTCCCTCCTGTCCACCTTCAAGGAGTACCTTGACGTGGTACTGCAGTGCACGCGCAAGACTGAGGCCCGGCAGTGGAAGACGCTGTTCGCCTACCTCCCGCCTGCGCAGGAGCTCTTTGAAGAGTCCCTCCAGCGGGGCTCCCTCAAGACGGCGGGTGGTTACCTACTTGTGCTGCACACGCTTGACGAGCTTGATGCGGCCACAGAGCAACCTGTGCGGCTCCTTACCAGAGCCATGAAGGAAGGCGACTGGGACCTGTGCAAGGAGCTGGCCCGCTTCCTTGTGGCCATGGATAACACAGGTGAGGTCCTTCGCGAGGTCATGAAGATGGCCGATGTATCCCTGGCATCCACCACGGGCGGAAGCATCAGCGGGAGGCCCGAGGCGACGGCCAGCCGTCTCGAGATTCCGTCGGCCAGGATGGCCCAGTGGGCTAGGCACAACAACGGCAACGGCAATGGAAACAACAATAGCAACAGAAACGGAGGCAGTATAGCGGATGAGACAGAGTCGGATAGGCAGTCTGCCAGTGACGGCATTAGTCTGAGCTCGTCGACGAACACGCTGAGTTGAGACGCTGGGGCTGTTTTGGGTTAGTAGTAGTTCAGCTACACGGCATAAACAAGCATTATTCGAGGATATTTTTCTATAGCATAATTAACGCCTCACAAGTTTATATCTCAAAAGGATGCTCGTAGTACTAGTGCCAATAATTTATCTGTATTATACGGTGATTCTTGGGCATGTATCCGTCTGTTGTTGTGAATGCCCAAGACATCAATTGAATTGAACCCCAGCACGGGCGTTTGGACGCTTAAGAGCACGCGTGTGCTGACTGCTGAGTCAGGACTATCAGATAGCGCCAGTGGAGACGCACCTGGCTGAAGGAGGGGAACAAAGCAAACCTCCCCACCAACGTTTGTGCATCGCTGCCAGTGTTGTGCAAATACCCCAGCCCCAAGTTTCTGCACCCCGGAAACCGACAAAAGGAAAGGAGTTCGGACAAAGGACCTCACCCCCCTCGGAGCACGAAAGCTATCAACGGGTGACAGACGCGCGAAAACCACCTAGCCCTCAGCGCCGAATCCCCAGCCCTTCCGCCCCATTGGGCACACACAGCAACGCCGCCACCTGACGACAACGACGACACGGACCGACAGGACTGCATCGCCCGCAGACAGTTCGTACTCGGCAAGGAACACGATACGACACGATAGACAGGCCCCATCCCCTCCACCCAAAGGCAAATGATTGATCTTGCCAAAATGGAGGACTATGTCAGCGACTCGGATAGCGACTACACCAGCTATTGGCGAGACTGGGTGAGTTTTTCTGCATGGCAGGAGGATGGATGGATGGATGAATGGTTAAAAAGGGGACATGTGGCTAACCGAGGATGGAAACGAACATGCAGTTCATCTCGTCACGCGGAAACGAATACTTTTGCGAAATCGATGAGGACTACCTGACGGACCGGTTCAACCTGACGGGCCTGAACACTGAGGTGCAGTACTACCAGTACGCGCTTGACCTGGTGACGGACGTGTTCGACCTGGACTGTGACGATGACATGCGCGAGACGATTGAGAAGTCTGCCCGTCATCTGTACGGTTTGGTGCACGCGCGATACATTGTTACGACCCGAGGGTTGGCCAAGATGGTAAGCACTTCTTTCTCTCCCGAGACGTTTCTTCTTTCGATACCGCAGCTATTCTATGAGGGTGCTAGACGGGGAAGAACATGAGCAAACAGGAAAATGAAGAGAGAGATAAGAAGAGAACGGTTGGAAGAATCAAGCTGACTTACTTCCCCTAGCTGGACAAGTACAAGAAGGGCGACTTTGGCAAGTGCCCGCGCGTCATGTGCCACTCGCACCCCCTTCTGCCGATGGGCCTGTCGGACATCCCCAACATCAAGCCTGTGAAGCTGTACTGCGCGCGGTGCGAGGACATCTACAACCCCAAGTCATCGCGGCACGCGGCCATTGACGGCGCCTACTTTGGCACGTCGTTCCACAACATCCTGTTCCAGGTCTACCCGGCGCTGATGCCGGCGCGCTCAGCCGATCGCTACGTGCCCCGGGTCTACGGCTTCAAGGTGCACGCCGCGGCCTCGCTGGTCCGCTGGCAGGGCGCCAAGCGTGAGGGCATGCGCCGCCGCCTGCGCCGCCTCGAGATCGACACGGGCTTCCGCGACCATCCGGAGGAGGAGGAGGATGAGGAGGACGAGATTGAGGACGGCGACGAGGTAGTTGTCGCCCAGGCCGGCGGCAACGGCAACAGCACCAATACCGTGGCCATTGTGGGTGGCGACGGCGCCATCGACCCCATCACGGCAGACTTCCAGCCCGTAGACTCCAGACTGTTGCACGGCCGCGCCGCTGCGGGGGGAGAGTAACACACAGTCCCTTCCATTCTTTACATGGTCCCCCAGAAGGCATCACCCTTAACCTATGGAACGGGTACCCCCCAACGGCACCAGACGGCACCTGAAATGGTGGTGCCTGATGGCACCTAACGGCAGAGAGAAAAATAACGTACCAGATGAGATGGAGTTTGGTTTTCATGAGGGATTCTGAATTACAGGACTTGGCGATTTACGGGCATTAGAGAGGGATTCATCATGTTTATGCCTTTGTGTGTTTTTTTTCTTGTCTTTTTTTTATAACTTCTGCGTTAGCCGTTTTGTTTTTATCCTACTAAGTCATGTCGAGAAAGGAAGCATACGTTTGAATGTTGGACGGTCCTAGTAGCACTGGCACTGAAGGTTGACAGACATTGATACATGTACCATTGATGTTCTTTAGGTCCAAGTGAAATAACTCTCCCATATCCCGATTCATATATCATACAGAAACGCTCAAAATTCAGTCAAGGAGTAAATAAGACAAGAAGGGAGACATGAGGGACAAAGAAGATGATGGAAGATTGGTATGAAAGAGAAGAAGAACAGAGAAAGCGAAAACATATGTCATCCTCAGATCCGATTATTCATCCGGTCCATCTCGATATCCTGGTACCCCCTCCCGGTGGAGTATCCGTTGGCGACGTCGTCGGAATTATTGTACCCGTGATGGTAGCCGTGGTTCGCATTGCTACCGGTGGTGGAGTACTCGTACGAGGGGACAGTCGGAGAGCCAGGCTGGTTGTTGTTGTTGTTGTTATTTCGGTTGTTGCCGTTGGTGTTGTTGTTGGGGTGGTAGGAGGCGGTGCCAGCGCTGGTGACGGGGCGGTTCTCGACGTCGGTGGCACCAGTGGCAGGCCTCTTGTGCAGCGTAGGCGGACGGCTGTCATGATCGCCAACGTAGCCAAGGTGGCCGACGCCGGCCCAGAAGGCGCGGTCGTCGGTGCGAGGGCCCCAGGCCCAGCCGGCGCCCTGGTGGATGGGCATGTGGTAGTAGCGGAAGGAGAAGTAGGCGGGGACGAGACCGATGAGGTAGCCGCAGATGATGTCGAAGCCGTGGTGGCGGAAGTCGTACCAGCGGGAGGCGGCGATCCAGAGGGAGACGCAGAAGGGGATGAAGACGAGGGCGAAGAGGTAGAGCGGGGGGGAGGCGGCCTGCCTGCGGAGGGTGCGCAGGCTGGCGTTGTGCTGCTCGTCGACGCCATCGGCCGCGGAACCATCAGTACCGCCGATCATGGGGTTGGTGCTGCTGGCGGTGCCGCTGCGGGCGCGCGAGGGGAAGGCCTCGTACATGCTGCCGCCGGGCTGCTGGAGCATCTGCTGGGTGGGCACGACAAAGGGCATGGTGACGCTGAACTTGGAGGCGAGGAACAGGGAGAGGTAGACGAGCCCGGAGGCGGCGCCGGCCGAGTGGCCGGAGGGGTAGCTGCGGAAGCCGTCGTCAAGGATGGACCTGTCGCGCTGGCGACAGACGCCGGCCGAGTAGAGCTGGTTGGAGGCGTCGCCGAGGGGGATGCCGCCGACGGCGAACTTGGCGGCGTTGGCGACGTCGGCGTCGCAGCGGGCCAGCAGGTCCGGGCGCGGCCTGCCAAACATATTCTTCAGGCCCTGGATCAGAAAGGTGGCCACCACGACGGACATGCACAGGCCCAGCCAGCCAGCGTGCAGCTCCCACAGCTTGCGCTTCCACACGAGCGAGACGGGAGTGTCGCGCGGGACCGTCGCGCCGGGGACGAAGACGAGCGTCACCACGAAGATGATGGCCAGAGGCACGAGGAACATGAGCACCGCCAGGAGCCAAATCGGGCAGGCCTGGTCCTGGTTGGGCGTCATGGGGAAGCTGCAGGCACCTGTCAGTACACAGACACACGGCAAGTAGACTGCTGTAGGGACGGGAGAGCGACGTCTGGCTATGAAGCTGTACTCACGAGATATCAGGATCATTGAGCGCAAAGGGTCTCTTGTTAGGCTCAATGACGGCAAAGGCACCGGCCAGAGCGGCACCAATGATCAGCACAACCCAGTCGAGAATATACGACAGGACCAGCTTGATGGTCACGTCCTTCTTGGCCACGGCCATGCGATCGTGTGCCATTTTCGAGTATCGTCGTTGCATACGGTGCAACTATGAGAGGGAAGTCGAGGGGGGGAGGGCGGCCGGTCGGGTCGGGGGTAGGCAAGGTTTTAGGGCCCAGGCCAGACAGCTGCGCAACTGGTATGTCTCTGCTGTCTCCCTTTCTTGTTTTGCAGCGGCGCAGGACGGATTTGGCCTAAGGGAGGGTGGGATGACGAAATGGATGCCAGACGGTGTGAGATGGTTGTTGTAGCGGTGGGGACGACTCCGAACGAGTAGTACTAGCAGTACTTTGTAGTCGGATGTTTGTTAGTACAGGAATGAGTAATGAATGCGCCGAAGCTTCAAGCAACCACAAAGATTCAAGAGAGCAGGAAAGGTATACGGAGCTGCATGGAGCAGATACGAGTATACGAGTATATATATGAGCATGGAGAAGAGGAAAAAGGACAGACAAGGACCGGGTTGCGTAATCCTTGCTTGGCATCAGGGCGTCTATGCGCCGCCACGACAAAACCTCGCCTGGTCTTGTCTCGCCTTTCTCCCACCTGCGAGTACTGGTAAGGTACTCCTCCCACGAGAGTACGTCCTTTTCTTTTTTTGGCCGTGCTTGCTGGGTCTGCGCCTCAGTGAGCGTCCCACCGTCCGCGGCGCCCGCACTTCTCACGGGCCAAACAGTCAAAACAGTCTAGAGACCCTAGCAACCTTGTAGGGGCAGTGTCACAGCCCCCCGGATCGGGCGGCGGACCCATTGAGAGCTAGCAAAGGCTTTGCCCAGACAACCAAACCTCTAGGCTCTTTGGCTCTGCCTCCCAGAGTCCCAGGCGGCAGAAACTTACCGAGGACTGGGCAGGGGCTCTCGCAGGAAGAAGTGGAACTCCGCCAATGTACTGCTACAGTGAGACTGAGGGGAATGTCGCCAAGTGGCGGGAGGGTAGGTAAGATCCAAAGTATCGGTACGGAACCGATCCTGGTCACGACGTGATTGGAGATCCCGGGCCCAATCCTGAGCTTAAAAGCGCCGGCACTTGACCAGTCACGGCACGCGAGCAGTTGACAAATGCGGGTACAGGTACGCGCTGCCAGCCTGCTGCAGTGTCTTGCTGCCCGGCGTCAAGGGTACAGGTACGAGGATCATTGCTCTGGCGGGAGAAGAGTACGGACTAAGTACGGACTACCATTGAAGTGTCGGGGTTACTGGCATTAACATTGCAGCGGTCGGATACTCGTACTCCGTACTTGCAACGCTTGCTACGCGTACCCTCTTAGCACCGAGTGGCACAGAGTCAAAGAGTACTCCGTATATATGTCGTATGTTTCCGGTTGTCGTCGAATCAGAGGCGATTGCGATGGCCCGGAGCTCGTCCTACCTCATCCGTATCCTCAGCGTATTACTCTGTAATATGATATATACAGGTATAGACTGTCACCGCTGTGGTGCCTTATCCGAGTAGATGCTATCAAATTCTTCATCTTGGCATCGGATCCTCGGGATGGGACGGCCAAGGAGAGGGCAACGATCGGGCACGTGGGTTTGCAAGCAAGGAGAAAAAAATTGCTTCCAGAACGTCGTCGTTACAGATGCCGGAGCAGAGTGGTCCCCAGAGACATCATACGGGATGACAAAAGGTACATGTAGGCAAGGCAACCAGGGACAAGGCATTAGAAAGCAGAAGCTAAGGCTAGAAGGGGGGCGCAAGGCAATACGGAAACATATGCTTACACACCGAATGGCATTGTTCTAATAGTGACAATATGATAGATAATAGTACACGGCCAGGCCATCCGTCAACATCATGTACATGGACAATTGTATACAGTGGGAGCATCACTCCCAGGCAGGCAAACACAGGCGCACACGCAGGCGCAGACACACACACACACACACACACGAGCGCCACAGGCTGCTTAGCTTACGCTCCCGACTTGGAGCGTCTCTTGCCAAAGTTGCGAGGACGGGGCTTGACAACCCAGTTGTTGACGTTGTGCTTGCGGCGAGTCTTGTAACCGCTCTTGGTCTGTATAAGGAGAACATTCAGTCAGCATGTCGAGTCTTGTGCAGGCATGAGAGTCCAGGGACAGAGAAGGGAGGAAACTTACGGGTCTGCCCCAAGGCGTGACGGGGTGACGGTTACTCTTGCTCTTACCACGGCCACCACCGTGAGGATGGTCGACTATGCATACAAGTTAGCTCTCCATTCACAAAAAACATACCCACAGCCCAATAACGAGCGAGCGTGGGGAGAATATCCCCCGGCAGGACCGCCGGAGGCATAAAAAACAAAAGAGGAACGGAAAGGAGAGATATAACGTACCCTTGTTCATGGCAACACCACGGACGGTAGGCCTGATGTTGAGCCACCTGCTGCGACCAGCCTTTCCGAGCTGGCGGTATCCGTGGTGAATGTTGCTGGCCACGCCAATGGTAGCGCACGCATCCTTGCTGACGCGACGGACCTCGCCGCTCTGGAGACGGACCTCGACGTACTTGCCCGTCATGACCTTGGAGCCGTCGTCGCGGGTCTCCTCGTTCTTGTTGACGACAACGGCCGAGGTACCCGCGCTGCGGCAGAAGACGGCGCCCCTGCTGGCGGAGGAGCCGAGGGCGAAGACGGTGGTGCCGACGGGGACCATGTGCAGGGGCAGGCAGTTCCCGCGGAAGGCCGTCTTGGCCGCGAGGATACCCGGGTCGATGACGCCACCCATGCTGGCGAGCAGCTTGGCGGGGATACCCGCGCGGTAGCTGTGGACCACGTCGCCGGACCGGAGCCCATCGGCGGCCAGTACGTACGACTTCTTGCCTGTCGACTTCTCCGTCAAGAGGGCGATGTGCGCGCTGCGGCCGGGATCGTACTCGATGCGCTCGACCAGGTGCGGGCCGGGAATCTTGCGTTCAAAGTCGACGGTACGGATGCGGCGCTTGGCACCACCACCACGGTGTCGCACCGTGATGCGTCCGGTCGAGTTGCGGCCACCCTTTGCGTGGCCCTTCTTGGGGAAGGTCAGGGGCAGGTGGGGGCGGCCCTTCCACAGGTGGTCGTTGATCGGACGCCGCAGGTGGCGCACACCGGGCGTGCGAGGCTTGTATGTCCGTAGGAAGACGGCATTTCCGGTCTGGCCCTCGGGCGTGTGGATCACCGTCTCGGGGGGCAGCTGGTCTTCCTCGTCGGCGAAAGTCGATGCTGATGCGGCCTTCTTTTTCGTGGCGTAGAAGCGCACTGCTCCTAGGGAGGAGAGTGGTGCTGCTGCCGTTGCGATTGGTGCTGCTGATGTCCGGCTCAGCGACAGGAGCTGCATGCCCCTGCGCAGCGCAGAGAGCTGCAGACGCGGCTGGAGCATCCTCTCTCGATTCCTATGAGGCTGCCAATGCCTCGTCGTGGTCTGATGGCTACACGTAGGAACCTTGCAATTGAAGTTGCATGCATTGCATGCAAGCTTGGTTCAGGGCGAAATTTGCCCGGCGAAACGGACAAGTGTTGTTCCGGCCACGGGGCCAGACCAGACCAGAGGTCGCGTATTACTAAGGCAGTACGGAGTACTACTTGCGAGGGGGCAGGTGCCGAGACTCGTCATCAGCCACAATCCAACGCCAACGCCACAATCCAACGTTATGCCGGTATCCATGCAATCGTGGAACGCCACACCCAACGACGGTCGACACCGCGACGAGGCTGCAACTGTCCGGGGCCCGAGCGCCATCGCGCTACGCAACCCGTGACGACCAACCATGAGGCCGTTGCCATGGCGTTGCCATTGTTTGTATGGAGCACAATGGAGCCCCCAACACGGGAGAAGCGTCCAAGGCCCATCCAAGGCCATCCATTGTCCTGTCCAGGCCCAGTTGCCTTGCTCACCCGGCCCCCGGTCCCGTCATCCAATGGACCGACCCTTGGCAGGCGTCTTGTCGCGGTGCTCACTGCTGCCCTTGCGTTGGTGGGCAGTGGTTGAGTGGGCACTCAAGGCACTCAAGGCACTCAAGGCACTGAATGAGCCTGCCTACGGAGTACCCAAGGCTGGCTGGGAACGCCATTACGACAGGCACAGACAGGCCCAGGTACGGAGTTACAGGTGCAGGTCCGGTACGGTGTACGGGTATTACACCGTACGGGTACGAGTATTCCGTACCCCAGCAGAGCCAGGGCACGCGTCGACTTATGCCCAGCCCGTTGTGCAGATGTGAGACGGTCGTGACTGGTGACAGAAGGGTTGTGGTTCGTCCCGCATTCTATGCAGCTTGTGCGTGTGCTTGGCCGAGATTGTCATGGCATTGGCCGTTCATTGTCCATGGACCATTGGGTGTGAGGTAAACAAGAGAAGGAGAGGAAGTGTTCTGCAGGCAAACAAGGTACTGGAGATGAGAGTATCAGTTTACAAAGTATCACTACTACTAGTATATAGCAATACTGTTCATGGCTCTGGCTGATGGTGGTCGGCGGCATCATTGTCCCACGACGCGACACGATGAAAGGATAGACAAGTCGTCATACCTTCATACCGACCTGCACAGATACCCGCACAGGTGCTCCGTACTCGTACAGGTCCTGACGTCTATGCAAAACCTGGATTAAACTGACAAAGACATTAAAACACGTCTTTCAGGCTGTAATCCCACTCATCAGTGTCCACTGTCCACCGTCCAGTGTCTGGTCTGCTGCACCAAGTCGCGTCGCGCTCGCTCATCCTGGTACGTACCTGGGCGTGTCCCCCTGCGCTGGCTCCGCTCCTCAAAACACCTCGAGCTTCCCTCTGTACCCATTCTCCCCGACAACAAAACACCTCTTCCTCCAGCTGTCTGCCCTCCCACTCCAACCTCTCCTCCTCTCTCTCTCTCTCTCGAGACCTCTTGCCATCATTTTCCTTCTTCATTGCTGGTTTGAATTCTAAAGCCGACTCTTTCTGGTCAAACAGTCGCACCACTTCATCACAGCCATCAGACTCATAGTCTCCAACTGTTCCTTCTCTCTCTCCAGGCAGAAAACAACAACAACCGGATTCGGGCACCCACTTTCTTCCCACCCACCACCAACGCCAGCCTTTTTCTCGCCTACTCCCGCCCGCCCACTCCAACCCAAAATACCTGCATTCCAAGACGCGCCCCCGAGTCTTTGTGTCGCCCATTCATTTTAACCAAAGAGCCAGAGGTCCGTTGCCTAGGAATTCCTTCTGCTAAATTCGATTGTCTCACCACCGTCTCTCCCACTACCTTTTTATCCTTATCCCCCTCTCCCTGCCCTGCTCTTGCCTTTTTTCTCTCTCTTGTTCTTTTGTCATCTGCTACTGTCGTGGCATTTCTTCCACCCAACAAACACCACCATCACCACCACCCACGCTCTTTATCACCTCGTTCTTGTTGCTTTTTAATTCTCTTGCTTTTGTTTCCTTTTCACAACTGACCCCAGAAAGCAGCTTGGCCCTCTGGACTTTGCAATTACGACCCAGTTCATCACATAAACACACACAGAACCGACCGCCATCATGCCTCCCGTAAGTCTTGGTCTCCAAATACGCGTCAAAACGCGATCAACAACCCCTCGTCACCCATAACTGACCCATCCTCAGGGTCGTCCTGCCACCCGCCAGCGCGTCGTGCAAAACGAGAACGACGAGAACACGTCGACGCGTCTCACCCGAGCCAAGGCTGCCGCCGGCGGTCCCGAGGATGCCTCGAAGCCGCCTGTCAAGGTCGGCGCCCTGCAGCCCAAGAAGGCCGCTGTCAACCCCCAGAGGAAACGCGCCGCCCTGGGCGACGTGAGCAACTTTGGCAAGAATGATGCCCCCGAGGGCAAGAAGGCCGCCAACGGCAAGGTCGGTCTCGTCTCCAAGACCGCCGCTGGCGTCCAGAAGCCGGTTGCCTCGTCGGGCACCCTCCGTCCCACCAGCCGCGCCGCCCTCGCCGCCAAGGAGGTCAAGAAGGCCGCTGCTGCTGCCCCCGCCGACACTCGCAAGGCCACCTCCAACACGACCCAGGCGACCATGGGTACGGCCCAGAAGCGCAAGGCCTCTGCGACCACGACTGCCGCCGCCCGTGGCGAGATCAACGACGATGCCGAGCAGCCCATTCGCAAGAAGGCCCACACCATGGGTGCCGAGAAGCGTGCGCGAGCCGAGTCGGTTGCCACCAAGACCAAGGCCTCTGACAAGGAGAACGCCGCTCCCGTTGCCGCCAAGAACGACAAGTCGGAAAAGGCTGAGCTGCTCGACGCCCAGGCCCAGGCCGACGCTCAGGCGCACGCCGAGTTCATGCTCAAGATCAAGGAGTTTGACGCCGAGGACGAGGACGACCCGCTCATGGTGGCCGAGTACGCCAACGAGATTTTCGACTACCTGCGGGATCTCGAGGTGCTCTCCATCCCCAACCCCGAGTACATGAGCCATCAGGATGACCTCGAGTGGAAGACGCGCGGCATCCTTGTCGACTGGCTGATCGAGGTGCACACCCGCTTCCACCTGCTGCCCGAGACCCTCTTCCTGGCCGTCAACGTCATCGACCGCTTCCTGTCCGAGAAGGTGGTCCAGCTCGACCGCCTCCAGCTCGTCGGTATCACCGCCATGTTTATCGCCTCCAAGTACGAGGAGGTCCTCAGCCCCCACGTCGAGAACTTCAAGCGCATCGCCGACAACGGCTTCAGCGAGGCCGAGATCCTCAGCGCCGAGCGCGCCGTCCTCTCCACCCTCGACTACGACCTCAGCTACCCCAACCCCATGAACTTCCTCCGCCGTGTCTCTAAGGCCGACAACTACGACATCCAGTCCCGTACCATCGGCAAGTACCTCATGGAGATCAGCCTGCTCGACCACCGCTTCATGGAGTACAGGCCCAGCCACATTGCTGCCTCAGCCATGTACCTCTCGCGTCTGATGCTCGACCGTGGTGAATGGGTATGTTCAGACTCTTTGTTCCCGCCACTTTAATCATAACTAACACATCCCAGGACGACACTCTCGCTCACTACGCCGGCTACTCAGAAGACGAGGTCGACCCCGTCGTCAAGCTCATGGTCGACTACCTCGCCCGTCCCATATGCCACGAGGCTTTCTTCAAGAAGTACGCCAGCAAGAAGTTCCTCAAGTGTAAGTCACTATCCATCTACGAAACATGACCATGTCCAATGCTGACCTCTTCCAGCCTCCCTCCTTGCCCGCTCGTGGGCCAAGAAGAACGCCGCCGTCTTTGGTCTTACCGACCTCGAGTACTCGCTGGACCAAATCTCATAAACAACCAGGAGAAGCCCCCGTCAAGATACCCACTCCCTTTTGCAGAAGCAGTAGCAGCAGCAGCATGCACAGCACAACCACCACGCACCCCTTGGTCCGGGTTCAAGGCTGGAGCGGTCAGGACCGACGCCTTGATGAACATATTTCTCCTCCCCTAATGACTCCATAATACCATTTTTCCCCGCGAGGCGAGTTTTTGTCTGTCTCTGCTCTACAACCAACTCGAGGGACAACGGGGGCCTTGTGCTGCACGACAATACACAAGTTTATTGTCTGCTATTGCCTTTTCATCGTTGTACACATGGCTTTTTTTCCTCTTTTCTTTTTTTCTCCGGTTTCCTGTTATTTTCTTTCTTTTTCCTTCTCTCGACTTGGTACAGTTACAGGGAAACGCGGAGTCATGGCGAAAAAATCTGGCGCGCATTGGATCCGGCACAAAGTGGAATTATGTCGATTAGCTCTTTTCATGTTTTTTTTTCATCGTGGTTTCTGTTTTTCTGGTCCACACACTCTACGAGTACACCTTTTTTCAAAGCTTCTTCTCTCATCTCGGGGATAGAGGGTTCTTATGAAGTGGTGTTTTGGTTGTGATGCTGATACGGTCGTGTCCTGTTCTGGCCTGGCCTTGTTATCGAGAAAGAAAAACTGTACATATCGCCACGATTGGTTTATGCAGGCATTGATTGAGGTGGATAAATGAAATTGCATTGTTTTAATTGTGTAAGTTTCTTATATGTGAACTTAAATGTATATGAACTTAAATGTGAAGTTGTGGTGTTATGAAGCATGTTGGTTTGGTTGTATGCTGTGTGATGTGGTCTCTGGTGTGGTGTCTGGTGGGTGGTGTCTGGTGCTGGTGTGGAGTTTTTTAGCGGCGCGCGAACTGTACCGCCATTCATCCACCATTCATCCATTCATCAACCACTACGCATCACCATCACCTACGACAAAGCACCCCAGCCTCATTCATTTGATTTCAATTCAATTCAACTCATACTGTATCGTATATTGCGTCTGTATCGTCTGGACAGGCAGAGGGACAAGCACGAGAGCGGCGCATCAGTACCAACTCACTGGCGCGCACAAGGAAGGAAGGAAGGAAGAGCAGGACAAAGACAAAGGACACACACACCATGGCCCCTGTCCTTCGACCTAGGCAGAGCCTCTCGGCGGAGCGCTTCTCGCCGTACTTTGGGAATCTGCGGCCGCAGCTGTACAGCGATCCTAATGGGTCGAGAGCAGGATCGAGCAAGTGAGTCTCTCTCCATGCCCACATATACTTCCCTCCGATGCCTCTCTCTTCATATCTAGATCATATGCTGACAACCACAGCCTGCGATCTATTGCGTGGAACCCGCTGGGAACATTGGTGGCTACGGGGTCAGCAGACAAGACTCTACGAGTGTGTACGTTGAATAACCAGCAACTCCTCTGACGCATACACAATGGCCGCAAGTCGACTCCCTTAAAAATGTGTGTGTGCTGACAGAACACAGGGAACCCCGACAAGGCGCACGTTAAATTCTCCACAGAGCTCAAGGGCCACCTGGCCTCCATTGAGAAAGTCGCCTTCAATCCGACCAAGGACGCCGAGCTGTGCAGCGTAAGCAGCGACGGCGTGGTCAAGTTCTGGGACGTGCGGACCAAGAACTGCTTCAACGAGGTCAAGGGCCTGGGCGACGCCTTCACCCTCGCCTGGGCGCCCGACGGGCAGACCCTCGTGGTGGGCAACAACGCGGACGTTCTGTTCGTCCTATCGCCCACCTCGTCAACGCCGCTCTCGTCGCACCAGCAGCCCACGCAGACGAACCAGGTGGCCTTTTGCTGGAGCGGCGACAAGGTGTTTCTCACCACGGCGGAGGGGCGCATCCGCATCCTATCGTACCCGGACCTGCAGCCCGCGCTCAGGCTGGACTACTACCGCCGCAGCGAGAATGGCGAGAATGGTGAGCATGGTGAGAATGGAGACCATGATGGGGGTGATGCAGGCGTCGAGTTTGCACTCACGGGCCACACGTCTAGCTGCCTGTCGGCTGAGCTGCAGCCTACGGGGCGGTATCTCGCCACGGGGGGGTCGGATAGTATCATATCCCTTTGGGATACGCAGGACTGGATATGCCAGAGGACAGTTACGAGCATGGTTGGCCCGGTGAGGAGTATCAGTACGTTTTCTCTTCTCTTCCACACTCTTCTTTTTTTTCTTTTTTGTTGTCTTCTTGACTTCGTTCTCGGACATGTGCGCGCGCGCTCTGTATATGCGCTTGGCAATGCTGACATACCGATGCACAGGCTTCACTTTCGATGGCAGCTTCATTGTCGGAGGCAGCGACGAGGGCGCCGGGCTGGACGTGACGCACGCCGAGACTGGGGAGAAGGTGCACACGTTCAAGACGGCGGGGGCTTGTCCTATTGTGGCGTGGGCGCCCACGCGGTACTGGCTGGCGTATAGTGACGCGGGATCGCTGAGGATCATTGGCGTCGACACGGATAAGAAGTAGGAGGAGACTCTGGTTTAGCGTTGACTACTCTACTAGCAATCGATATATTCCCGGCACCCCATTGACTATACACATTGACACACCTTAACACCTTAACACTACGTAATAATGCATATTCCCTTAATTATCCGTTTAAAATCTTACCATCTATAACTCTACTTTGTGGCTCTGTTTTACACGTGGCTGTCAGCACGGGGGAATCCCGCGCCGTTGGTACTCCGTAAAATGTTACATCAACAGACATGTCTGAGTGAAAACAAGAAGCCAAGAAATACGAAAGCAAAGCAAGCAAAAAAGCCCACCATGTAATACTCTATACTCCACAAGGCAGATAAAAACAGCGAGATGTCATACCCCGTTGTAAGCCTACGTGATACGGCCGGTGATGGTCTGTCTTTGTTGTACGCTGTATGCAGGGTAACTTTTGTGGCTTGCGAAGCTCGGAGTTGGCAACATTACACACACCAACGCCGCTACTCATAAGGAAAAACGGTGTGGGGTGGTGGCCCGTAGGATACGGAAATCAATCACAGGGGGCGGGGACCTAAAACACAGGACTGACAGATCACAATGGAGCATACAGAGTCGACAAGTACGGATATTCGTAGTCGCAGGGCGCAAGGAACAAGGAGAAACAGCGGGTACCGAGGCTTGCAAGCTTCCGAATCCCTCCTCGTCCCATGACGCGATGCCTGGCGCGATGCGTGATGCCGGAGTGGACGGAGAGACGGAGTGCGGGTGCTAAGCCACAAGTCAGTACTCGTACTCCGTAATACTCCAGGCCCTGTACGCTGTTTGGCTGTTTTGGCTGTTGGCTATAATACTCCGTACAGCGTAATACTAGGCGAGAGCGAATGCGAGCGCACTAGCAACAGATGCGTTGGGTTGGGTCAAACCGTGCATCTTGGTTTCGACGGGGTGGGGAACAAGGGCGCAGGAGAACGCGGTTATTACGGGCTGGATGGACTAGAGTCTAGGGCTGCTGCCGGCATTTGAAACGCCCTTGACGGCGCTGTAAATGGCTGTAATTAACGGCGTCCATATTCTCTGTACGAGTCTTCGTACGAGTATTACGGAGTATCCGTAGTGACACGGAGTACCGTATTACTCGTTCTCTATTTGTCTATCTGCCCGGGTTCGGAGTTAAGAATCATTGCCGCCAAGGCCCATACATTCAATCCTACTAAGTAGCCAAGGGTCCCATCTCGTCCTGACCCTGAGCCTCTCCCTATTCATTCGTCTATACTACTACTACCACCAATACTAGTAGTGCTCCGTACTACTACGGGTATTCCGTACTCTCTACTCCGTACTCCGTAGTAAGTTAGTAGTAGTAGTAGAGTGCGGACGATGCCTAGTGGTATTCGTCCACCGTAGAGTAGACCAAGTAACTAGTATGTATGAATCTATGCCCCATACTAGTAGACTATGGAAGTCCGCCGTCAAAAGCCGCCTAATAATTAAACGGGCGGCCGGACAGCTTTAGTAATATTGATATGCCCCCCCATCACGCCGCCTCAGATCCGTACCGCACCACCATTCATCTGTACACCTCTACGGGATAGTACCGTACCTAAACTTTTAGTAACTTGTCAACACCATCATCCCCGCCGTCTCTCTAGTATTTACCACCAATATCCGCTCTCATTGCATTTCGAACCTCTACTTCCGATGGCCAACAGAGCCACGCACCTCGTCTACCGAGACTAAAACCAATCCACCATCCGCCGCCGCCGATCCGAAGAGACACGCATAGAGAGAGCCCGTTCAATCGGGGGGAGTCGACCGCGACGTCAACGACAGACACATACAACCCGAACCCGAACCCGACAATACACACACACACTCACGCACACACACAGAATGGACAGCATGGACGGCTCAGAGTCGCCTGTCCAGCAGCAGGCTGGCCCGTCGTCGGTCTCCTTCGCCGACGATACAACACCGCCCGCGCCCCGCGACAACTCGAGCGTCCCCAAGCCAAAGCGCCTTGCCTGCATGGTGTGTCGGAAGCGCAAGCTCAAGTGCGACGGCATCAGGCCTAGCTGCAGCACCTGCTCGCGCCTGGGGCATACGTGCGCCTACGATGAGCAGAGAAGGAAGAGCGGACCGAAGCGGGGATACGTCAAGGCTCTAGAGGAGAGATTGAGTGCGTCTACACTGCATCTACACCATGCCTACCTAGTACTACCCAGTAGTTGGTATAATGTTCGGACATTGCTAACCTAATCTGCCCCCCCGGCGGTTCTCCAGAGCAAGTCGAGACCCTTCTCAAGACGCAGGACCCCGTCCCCGGCCCCGCCATGGCAGCCAAGGCCCAGCAGCAGCAGCAATCTTTGGGCCGCGGCATGGGCCTGGCGGCGGGCGAATGGGACATGGATCGTCAACGAAACCTTGGGGGTGGTGCCCGCGAGTCGTCGCAACAGCCGGGCGGCGGAATTGGTGCGGGTGGTGTCCCAGCCATGGACGACTTTTCCTTTGACGCCACCATGGGCATGGGCAGCAGCGCCACCAACAACATCAAGAACAGCAATGGCAATGCTCATGGTGGCGGGGCAGCACCTGCCGCCGCCGACTTCTCATGGGAAATGATTGGCCTGGGCCTCGAGGAGCCCCTGCCCACCCAGGAGACGATTGACGAGCTTCACCAGATTTACTTTGAGAAGGTGCACCCGTCCATCCCCATGATCCACCGGTACCGGTACCTGGCTGCCATGGACCTGGCCCCCAACCAGCGGCCGCCCGTGTGCTTGCGCTACGCCCTCTGGACCATGGCTTGCTCCATCACCGACCGCTACCTCGATATGAAGCACCTGTTCTACCAGCGCGCCCGCAAGTATCTCGAGGCCGACTACATGAAGGGCTTTGGCGAGCACATGATCTCCGTCGCGCACTGCCAGACCCACGTCCTCCTGTCCTTTTATGAGATGAAAATGATGTACTTTCCCAGGGCCTGGGTCAGCACCGGCTCAGCCATTCGCCTCGCGCAAATGTACGTTCTCCTCCTATCTGTTCCTTCTCTCTCACACACCGATATTGTGCCTCTGGCGGCCCTGCCGGGGACTGTCTTCGCTTCGCTCGCCTGTCTATCTGGGTAGGGTTTATAGAAAGGATTTTTTTTTTAACAAGACATGTATTGTAGGATCGGCCTTCACCGTGTCGACGGAACCGGCATTGACGTGAAGCAGTGCGTCCCTCCGGCGCAGGACTGGACCGAGCTCGAGGAGCGCCGGCGGACCTTCTGGATGGCCTTTTGCGAGGACCGCTACGCGAGCATAGGAACGGGTTGGCCCATGACGATCGACGAGCGCGACATCACGACCAACCTGCCGTCGTCCGAGGAGGCCTTTGACATGAGCCGACCCGAGGCGACCGTCACGCTGGCCGAGGCTGCCAAGCCGTCGGGCGCCTCGAGGCTGTCGGCCTTTGGCGCCGTCGTCCTCATCGCCAGCCTCTTTGGCCGCAACCTCGTCCACCTGCACCGCCCCGGGGGTAACGGCACCGGGCAGACCGGCGGCGGGGAAGAAGGGGGAAGCGACGACGACGAAGGCAACCTTAATGGCGCCTTCTGGAAGCGCCACCGCCAGATGGACAACATCATACTCAACACGTCCCTCTGCTTGCCGCGCAGCCTCAAGATGCCCGCGGGGATCGGCAACCCCAACATTGTTTTCGTCAACATGAGCATCCACACCACCACCATCTGCCTGCACCAGGCTGCCATCTTCAAGGCCGAGCAGTACAAGCTGCCCGGGTCGGTCGGTGCCGAGAGCAAGATTCGCTGCATCACGGCTGCCAATGAGATTGCCAGCGTCATGCGTACCGTGTCCCACCTGGATCTCGCATCGGTATGTTTTGTCGTCCCCCCCTTCTTTTAGTTCCTCACAGAGATGTAGTATGCTAAAACCTTGTGTAGATGAACCCCTTCGTCTCCTTCTGTCTCTACGTCGCGGCCCGCGTCTTTGTGCAGTACCTCAAGAGCCGTCCAGACGACAGCCAGACGGCCGACTCGCTCAACTTTCTGCTGTCGGCCATGCACGCCCTCAAGCGCCAGAACCCCCTGACTGAGTCCTTCATCGTCCAGCTAGACGTGGACCTCGAGGCGCTGGCCACACGGATTCCTAAGTTGAGAAGCCAGTTTCTCCGAACAGGCGACGACGTGCGTTGTTCCTTAATAGCTCCCTCCTATCATTGCATGTACACCGCTAACACACCCCTCTAGCCCGAGGATGAAAATGACGCATTTGCTGTCAACAGAAAGGGCACCCCGCGCGGCGCCTCGTGTGACGACATGAAGGCCATGGGCGCGGACATTATGCCCAGTACCCGCGAGGTTGAATTCGTCGAACTACCCGAAGACATCCACGACAACAGCAACCGCAGCAGGGGGCACGAGACGGCCGACGTAGCCCCCACCACCTTTGACAGCGGCCTCCACGCGCAAGGGTGGTTCACAGGCACGGCGGCCACAGCAACAGACCAGTCCAGCCAGTCCCTGTCCGGGGTGACGCCCAGCTCCGGAGGAGGCGGCGGGGACAGGGCCGGCATCTATGATCGCGACAACAACCCCGGGTCTACTGACGGGCAGTCGAATCGACCGACGCCCAACTCTAGCGCGAGCGTCAGCGTGGGAATGGACAGCAGCGGCGGCGGGGCGGCCACGCAGTTTGTCTCGCGGCCACAGCAGCACCCATCTTCAGCAGGCTCGTTCCAGCAGCAGCAGCAGCAGACGAGTCCTATATCCCCGCAGCAGCATCAGATCCACCAGGGTCAACCCCAGCCAGGAGGAGGGGGTGGTGACAGCGGTGGCGAAGCGGCGCGCAGCTTCTTTGGGAGCGCGTGTGCTGGGGCTGATGTCACGGCAAATAATTTCGCCATGGCTAGCCAGGCGCAGCAGCAGCAGCAGCAGGGCGGGTTCGACATGGCTGGTGGTGGTGGGTGGGCGGGGCAGCCGGCTATGCCGCAGGTTGGCGACGGGGTGCTCAGGGCTCTGATGAGTATGGGACCTATGGATGCTATGGATCTGTCGTCGTGGGACCAGGGGAATGACACTATGAGGTAATGATTTGTTTTTCTTCTTTTCTTTCTTGTACTTTCTTTTGCACGTTTTGCCGTCCGTCCGTTGGACTTGGCTTGGGGCACTATGTATCTAGATTTCATTTGATCTGACTGGCGTTGTTTCTCTGGATATTTCGTTTAGTAGTTATGGTCATGGCGTATTGGGCAAGGATAAGACATTACTTTACGGAACACAATAGCAACATTCTCTTCTCTCGACTCGGCCATATACGCGCGAGTGAAGCATTCTTGTAAAGAGGAGGGGCGAGCGCAGCGGGAAGAGCCCCTGGCAGGGCCGCCAGAGGCAATGTACCACTGAAAAGAAGATGGACAAATTCTGGCGAGAGAAGCGAACAGAGGTGAGCTACATGAAGAAACTGCAAGATAATAGGAGAAGGGGGCCCAATGGGCACATGTACAGACATGTATGTACGAAGTAAGCGAGGCGGGTCTGGATATCTAGGCGTTAGTACTCCGTACGAAGTACTTACGGGCGGGGCCGTCAACCTCGGCCGGGCGCAGTGCCCCAAAACCTCAACCTCTCCACACGAGGGCTAAAAGCAGCACTGCGTTTCCACATCTTTACTTACACGCGGGCAGGGCGAATGAAGTACATACATGAGGCAGACGAGTTGGGATATCATTCATTCAGATGGCAGCACCGGGACTTTCATCAGCGGCAGCAGATGGTACCCCTTCGCCTGCCGACGCGCAACAAATGGCAGTGGCAGCGTCGGCGTACCATCATCACCACCATCACCATCAACAGCATCACCACCATCTGACTCTGGGAGACTACTCTTCCACCGAAGGGCCAACCAATCTACCCCCCTCACATTACCATGATGTGAGGCACAGCGGGCACACCCACACCCACACCCACCAGCTGGGGAGGCAGCTCGCACCACCACCACCGCCGACTCCTGGTCCCGCACACGCAGGCCAGTTTGGCATGCTGGAGCTGACGAGCGTGGAACCCCCTGCCCAGGTAGAGGGAGAGCGGGAGGACACAGGAGATAGGCGGCCTACCACCAACAGCCAGCTGAGCACGCGTATCGTGGTGTCGCCGCCGGACCTGGACGTGTGGCGCGCGCGGCTCTTCGACGTGGGCGGCGCGTGCGACACGCTGGTGCTGACCGATGGCCAGTTCGAGACGTACTTCCCCCACGTGGACAATGTGTACTCGCACCGGTCGACCCAGCGGTACAAGCGCAAGGCGTTCGTGTCGCACTACTGGGACTGCCGGATGAAGGGCCGGCCGCCGGGGACGCCCAAGTCGGACGACCCGGGAAAGAAGAAGCGCAAGAGGGCCGTGCGGGAGCGCGACCTGTGTGACGTCAAGATCAAGATCACTGAGTACTCGACTGGCGGGCGTGTCCCCCTTGGCGATGGCGTTGTGGCCATGTTCCCGCTTCCCGAGCACCAGCACCAGCACCAGCACCAGTACGGCCAACAACAAACCGACGGGCACGGGCACCAGGGCGTGGGGATGCTCGAGGTGGGTCCAGGGGAGAGGTACTGGACCCTGCAGCGTGTCAATGGCAACGGGGGCAACGGCAAGGGCGGCGGGGTGGCTGGCCCGCATAGGCACACGCTTGAACAGAGCGATGCTATCAAGAAGAATAGCGTGCAGAGATACCTGGCTAAGCGGGTCAAGGAGACCAAGAAGACGCAGGTGGGTTGGTTCCTGGATCCTGGCTTCTGAGCTTTGCCTGCCCGGATGTAAACTGTGCAGTCGTTAACATTTGTCTTGCAGAAGCCCGTACTGCGCAAGGCTACAGAGACGGCATTGGCTACAACAAAGAAGCACAGTAGGGAGTGCTCCTTGAAGCTCTATGCCTCGTGCTTCTGGTGAGTCAACATGTGCGTACAAGGAGTTTGTGTGTATGCTGACATTGAAGCCCAGTCCCCTCTCCCAACGTGTCTGGATCGCCCTCGAGGCCAAAGGCCTGCCATATCAGTACTGCGAGGTTGACCCATTGAGAGGTCCGCACCCTAATATCCAGCCTCGTGAGATGGCGGCTGGTGCCGTATCGACACCGGTGATGCGCCATGGTGACTGGGCCTGCGACGATAGCAGTGTAGTTCTGGAATACGTTCGTGCTTTCCTCTCTTCTATACCTTTATGTGCTTGGTGCCAAGTACTGATTTAAACATCCCAACAGTTGGAGGATATCGACAAGAGCATTCCTCTATTGCCGTCTGATGCGAGGCTCAGAGCCAAATGTCGACTTTGGATTCAACATGTATGTGTGTGTGTGCGCATGCTGGGAACTGGAGTCTAAGCTAAGACTAACCTGTCGATTGATGCAGATCAACTTCCGCATTGTCCCGTCCTTCTACAGCGTCCTTGAAGCACACGGTATTGACCGAAAGTTGGCCGCCATCGATGCTCTCCGGTCGGCCCTGACCAGTCTGGCGGCGGCTGCCGACGAAGAAGGCCCCTACTTCCTGGGGGCAGAGCCGAGTCTCGTTGACGTGCACCTTGCGCCGTTTGCCATCCGGCTGTCGCGGATCCTTGACGGTTGGACGGCGCAGACCATGTCCATGTCACCCAGTGCCGGGATGCGGTGGCAGCGCTGGCTTGGCGCTCTCGAGGCCGACAAGAGTGTGCACGCGACGACGAGTGGGAGGGACGTCTATCTCGAGACGAAAGACTTGCTGCTGCTTATGGAGAGACAGCGGCAAAATGATTGGGAGGGTACGACCGTAGCATCTGCATCTGCAACAGCCACTCTCGTATCGGCGGCGCCGCCACCAGAAACGTGATGCAGGCAGGGACCGCAGGGTTCACAGGGTTCACAGGGTTCATCATTCAATCGACTTTAGCCGGGCATTCACGTGGCATTAATCGTACGACAAACACAGCGGCGAACAGCAGCTTGCATACGTCCAACCAGCGCCATGTCAGCATGTATCATGTATGTGGGTGGGGTGATGGACAGGTTCTCGACCCCTGGTGTGTGTTGCCTTTTCGATAACGTCACTAACAAATAAGTATCTTGGCTGGCCATCCAACCCCAACCATCTGCCCTTCCATTGTCATCATCGACACCACCAACGATTAAAACAAAGACAGCAAACCTCCTACAACAAAGAAGACGTTGATTCTTCCATTGAGACCAATTTGCATTCCAGCAGACCCCGTCTCATTGAGCTCCATTGAACTCTGAAGTCGTTCCCCCCCGCGCCTCCGCGTTTCCCCTCAAAAAATACCCCAACCCCACCTTGTGCGGGGTCTCCAAAGCATCAGACTCGTATATAAGAGACACACCACAAGAACCCCACCACCATGACCAAGACCATACTCTCCGTCAATGCCGGATCCAGCTCCATCAAGATCTCGGTGTACTCGATACCGGAGCGGCATGCAGACCCGGAGCAGATTGCTGAGGTGCGGGTGAGCGGGCTGACGGCGCCGCCGCTGGGCGTGAGCTATGTGCGGCGTGGGCAGCGGGTCCACAAGGACAAGGAGCCGCCGGCCGACGTGCGGACCCCGGCGGACGCCTTCAAGATGATGGTGCACATGCTCATCGACGACCCGGAGCTGCACGACATTGCCCGCGCTGAGGACATCGCCATCACGAGCCACCGCATCGTGCACGGCGGCGACTTCACCGAGGCGCAGATCGTCACGCGCGACACGTACGCCACGCTCGAGAAGCTGAGCGACCTGGCGCCGCTGCACAATGGCGCTGCCCTCGACAACGTCAAGACGTGCATCGAGCTGCTGCCAAAGACGCGCAACGTCGCCTGCTTCGACTCCCAGTTCCATGCCACCATGCCCGAGCACGTCCGCACCTATCCCATCGACCAGGAGATTGCCCGCAAGAACCACCTGCGCAAGTATGGCTTCCACGGCATCAGCTACGCCTTCATCACGCGCAACGCCGCGACCTTCCTCGGCAAGGACCAGTCCGGCCTCAACATCATCGCCCTGCACCTCGGCAGCGGCGCCAGCGCCTGCGCCATCCGCGACGGCAAGAGCTGGGACACCTCCATGGGGCTCACCCCGCTGGCTGGTCTGCCGGGTGCCACCCGCAGCGGCAGCATCGACCCCAGCCTCGTGTTTCACTACGCCTCAGATGTCGGCAAGCTGTCCCCCGCGTCGACCGAGCAGCTGCACATCTCGCGCGCAGAGGAAATCCTCAACAAGCAGTCCGGCTGGTCCGCCCTCGCGGGAACCACCGACTTCTCCGTCATCGCCAAGCGCGACACCCCCGAGCGTCGCCTGGCGTTCGACCTCTTTGTCAGCCGCGTGGCCGGCTACGTCGGCAGCTACTTTGTCGCCCTCGAGGGCCGCGTCGATGCCCTTGTCTTCGCGGGCGGAATCGGCGAGAAGAGCTCCGCCCTACGCGACGCCGTCGTTCACGCGACCGCCTGTCTCGGATTCGCCGTCGACAAGCACAGGAACGAGGCGGCCTCGTCCTCGTCTGAGGTCGTCGAGGACATCACCGCTACCGACAAGGCTTCTGCTCCGCGTGTCCTTGTCTGCCAGACTGATGAGCAGTTTGAAATGGCCCGTCGGTGCTCGGCCAGGGATGACTTGTGGGAGTAGAGTAGAGTGGAGCAGCATGTGGCTTCCCCCCCCTTTGTTTTGCTCTTGGACGTTGGGAATGTTTCTGTAGCGTGTTTGAGAGAAAGAGAAGATGGAAAAGCTTTTGTTTCTTCTAATACCATGCCCCTCATTAATAGTGTACGGATTAAGATGTTTCTCACTTGGTGTCATCCATGTGCATGCCATGTCAATGACAGGGGCCATATAAACTCCGTCTGGATGTACTGCCGTCCGGACTGGATCCCTCGGGAGATTATCACTTGTACGGGAGTCAGGCACCTAGTAGCTACTACTGTATATATACCACTGGCAATCGCGTTTCATTTGTCTACCAGTTATTCTTATAACTTCTCTTGTCATTTTCGCCTCTTGGTAGTTTCCAGTCGCCTATTTGGCGGCGCACTGTTCGCAATAGTATGTAGTATGTAGAACTGAACTCTTGACGGTACTAGAAAGCCTTACATCGGCAAAACCTATTGGTACATGTATCCAAAACTCCCACGGCTCTCATGGCACCGCAAAAAACAACAACCCGTCCATTCGTCAACCTTCACCCCCTTCCTTCCCTAGGGATCGGCGACTGTAGACCAGTCTGTGACCAGGAAACTATCCGGATAAATTGCAAGGTCTCTTGGGCCGAGCCTAAGTGTTGCATACGGACTGTTATAAACGAGCACGGGCTGCTCTTCATCGTCCCGTGCGAAGGTTGCAGCTAGGTGGTAGGCCTCAATCGTGATGCGCCAGCCGTCGACGACGGGGCCAAAGGTAACCTGTAGCTTCAATGTCAGTCTCGCGCCTCATTACAGATGTGTGCATACACACATGCCTACTGCATGTTTTAGGGTAACGTACGTTGCCGGTGGAGCGAGGGCCTCTGGTGGCCTGTCGGACCCTTGCGGGCTCAATCGTGGTGAGTAGGTCTGTGTAGAGGGAGTGACAATGCGTGAGACTCTTGTGACATGGCCTGAAGTAGGGCCTGTTTCTGCGGTGGCGGAAGGAAAGATCATAGTAGGCATCGTAGTTGTGCTCGACGTCGTTCCTGTCGTTTTCAATCTCGCCGGCGTTGTTGATGTCCTCGATGATTTCCCCGTTGTCATGACTTCTGACGCGGGGCCTCTTAAGTTCGCGCAAGTGACGGGGGGTCACATCAATAGGAAAGGTGACACCGGGTACCTGTGCGAGGCCGAGAATCTGTCCGACGCCGGGCGGCGGAGGCACGAAGCTCGTGGCGGCGTGAATGCAGAGGTCGTACCAGGTCCTGTCTACTGTGTGGCGGACCACGGGGCCGGACCCCTCGAGGACGTGGGTGTAGCGGACTACGAGGCCGCCGTGGCGCGTTATTACGGCCTGAGTGTCCACCTCCCAGAGGAGGTCGCAGGCGTAGGGGGAGCGCCCATGCTTTCCTGGGAGCCAGAACTTGCTCGCGAAGCCGGGGAGGTTTTCTTCGGTAAGTCCCCCTCTGGGGTCCCTCACGGACATAGCGGCCTCGGAGAAGCGAAAGAGCTTCAGCGGGAACCCGGCCAAGCGCGGGTTGAGGCCCAGCTTGTCGTGCTGGGCCTGGTGCTTGGCCATGGCGCGGTCCATGGCGAAGCAGTCGTCGCGGTTCGGGAAGGTGATAAGCTTGCAGCACGTCGGACAGGAAAAGTACCGATCACGCAGCTGCGACTGTAGCAGACACAGGAACGCGGCCGTGGACCGCCGGTCGCGGTCTAACGCCCTGCCCGCCCTGTCCATCAGTATATGGTAGAAAGGCTTACACGACAGCGCCAGGGCCATGACGGCCTCGGGGTTCGTCTCCAACAGTTGGTCGGCGACGCTGTGTATGATGTCGATGGGCAGGTGGAGGAGGGGCGGCGTGGCCACCTCAAACTCTTCGCGGCGCTTCTGTGTCAGCGCCTGGATCTCTGGCTCGTCGTAATTGAGACATGCCCAGCCGTCGGCTCCCAGTGCACGACCCATGTATTCTAAAAAGCCCTGGAAGAGAGAGTTTCGAGTCATGACTTTCGATTTTGTCCGTCCTTCCAGTCTAGTCCGTATGGTCGTTCCACGGGGGTAGAAAGCGAGACTTGGCAGGCCAGAAAAAAGGAGGTGAAGAGGTCATACCGAGGTCTGATAGTTGTAGGAAACAATCTTTGTTACATCACCAGAATCAACGAGAGAGAAAGAGAACAAATGCACGCACAAACAATCCTCCGGTGTCCCATGCCATGATGCCTGGCTTCCGAGCTTCATCGGAGTGGCTTGAACCATCACGAGTGACGGATGCCGTCAATTTTATTGCTGGTTCGGTTAGCGACAGGAAAAAAGAAGGACAAACACCATACTAGTAGTTTCGAATCACCTCGATACCAAGGTGGCTTGGCTGCGTGACTGCGTGACTCGATGTGTGTCCATGGAGAAAGCATATGGAGAAAGTATACCGCCTGTTATGAGTGCCGTTATGACGTTCCACACAGAAGGGAACATTCGCAAGAGAGAGAAAGCGAGGAAGGGGTCGGGTCTTGATGAGCTCTCCATATTACTACCCGACTGTAAAGAAGTAGTGCCTAGGAAGCTTGATCTTCGTCAAAGAGGTAGCCCTCCAGGTAGCCTAGATAATTCCCGTACGCCGCACGCTCCTTCCTGCATGAGCTGTTGCCCGTGACAGCCGTTGCGTGGGAAAAAAAAAGGGGAAAGAGAGAAGCAGCCCTATTGTGAGATCACGTGTCAGAAAAGCCCCTGATGGATGTCCGAAAACTACATGTCTGTAGCAATAGAAGATAACAAGAGGGCATGTATCACGAGTGGACTGGTAAATTGATCATGACGTGAGATTGAATATGAAAACACGCTGGTTACGGTCTCGAGCAGGCTCCCGAGGGAGGTGACGATCCTCTAGTACCCCTGACGGGTCTGGTCAGCGTACCGCAGGGGTAGTGCGGTGCGCAACAGGAGGTGAATTGTCAAAGGACACTTCCCCAGAGCGCTGAATTAATAGCAAGGAATGAACATTTCCTGTCCGGGCTACCCACCTCTTGCTATTCAATGATATTTAATGGTATCTCGGGTATCGCATTCTCATTTCCTCTCCAACAACACCACGTAGAAACAGCTTGTTTGGTTTCTGTGTACTTTGTTAAAGTACTATCCCCATCCAAGCCCTTTCTCCAACCACTGTAAAACACACACAGTCCGCTTATTTCTCCATCAAAAGTAAACAGAATCGAACAGGGTGTTGTAAACATCCTTCTCCTTGTCATAGTTCCTGACGACCTGGGTCAGACTCGTGGCCGTGAGGGCCCTGTGCGAGATTGAGGCCACGCGCTCACCCTTGGCAGGCTTGTCCGCACGGGTGGTGAAGGCCGCCAAGGCACGGACCTTGAGGTCGAGGAGGTCCGGGGTGCGGCGCCGCTGTGCCTCAACGACGCGGCCCCACGCCTTAATGACTTCTGGGTGATCAAAGATGAAGTCGCTGGCCATGCCGTGGGGAAGCAGGATATATGGTGTCCGGTCATCGACTACGTACATGAAGCGCTCGTCGGGCTCGTAGCCTGAGATCTCGAGGGTCCGTAGGCAGGGCATCTGCTCGGCGGCCTCGGCGGCGAGCTTGAGGAAGTCGGCGTAGCTGCACGAGGGCGTGCCGGTGCCGATACGGGTTGACGACAGGCTGAGGCGTTCGAGGCGGCGCCAGTACGAGCGCTCCCAGCCCTTGCGCTCCACGATGGTCCGCCAGGTGCGCGTGACGCTCTCCCGGTCGGCGATGGTGTGGGCGCCCCACTGGCTGAAGAAGGATTCGGCGTCGACCATGTTGGCAGCGTGGAGCTCGCGCAGCTCGCGCGACCCGAGGGCCAGGTCCCGCCCGGCCATGGGGTGGGGCACCGACCGCTGCGGCGGCCCCGGAGTGTACGGGCAGCTAGTGCCCTCGTAGACGGCCAGGGACCGCAGGCGTTGCCCGCGAAGGAGCATGTACTCGAAGAGGGCGCGGTACTCCCCCTGGCGGATGGTCTCGCCCTCCCTGCCGCCCCCAGCGGACAGAGGCGACTGGCGGCACTCGTACCGCAGGCCGCTGGCGTTGGGTAGTGCCTCCAGGATGGGCAGCAGACCTTGGGTCACCGACATGTGGCGTGGGAACTGCAGCCGGACGATGAGGTTGGTGACGATGCCTGCCGAGCGAAGCGTCGCGTGCGAAAGTGGCAGGGGCGACCTGAGCCAAGTCCTAGTCAGTGTGGGTGTCGACCACATGTGGCCCCCGAGTTTGGCCATGGAGGCGGGTACACGGCCGCCAAAGGCGTCGGGGTTGACCATCAGGCCAGAGGGCGGCCCAAAGAGCCTGAGCGGCGCATCTGGGGGGTTCACCTGCTCGACTTGGAGGTTTATCGGCGCGACTGGGGGGTCCATTGACACGTCTGGATCCACGATCAGCGGCTCCCCCGATGGATCATGCTCGTTGGGGTTGGGGGGAGTCCGGGGACCCCGATGAGACCAGTGATTCCGGGGAATCCGAGGCCTGCGTCTCCTCCGTCTCCTCGGGGCCCAGGTCGCATAGGGCTGCAGTTCAGGCATCCAATCAAGGGTACCGTCGGACCCCGAGTCGGTACCGGACTCTGTATTGCTATCGAACTCCAGTCCGGGCCATTCTTCCAAACGAGGAGGGTGCGGGTGCTGCCTGTTCCTTCCTCGCCTGATGGGACTGGGGGTCGGGGGCGGCGGGGGCGGCGGCAGTGGGAGCGCTTCGTCCTCGCCAGCCACGTGCCACATGGTGTCGTTAATTGTGCGCTTCAGCACTGGGAAGAAATGGTCCCCATCGCTGGGCGAGTGCGCGCCAATCTCCAAAGTTAGGCCGTGAGCGCCATCCCGGTCGGCCTCGTCTCTGCTCCAGAAGCTGTAGTTGTCGTAGTCGCTGGCGTCGTTGTCGTCGTGTCTAGAGGTGGCGGCGACGTCCCTGTTGCTGTTGTTGCTGCTGCTGCTTGCCGCAACGAGCCTTGACATATACGCCAGTTGCTTAAACATGCCCTCAAGAGCGCGGGTGAAGAGGGACTCGTTCCTCGTCACCTGGAAGGCGGTCTCCTCTCTCGCACATACGTCGCAATGGTACTCCGGAAGCTCGACGCGCAGCCAGACGTGCTGGAGCAGCCTGGACCTGTGCACGTTGCTGGCGACGATGTCTTCAAAGGGCTCAATATCTTTCTGGTGGAGGGTGAGCATCTCAAAGTTGCGGGCCTCAAAGTAGGCTTGCCATTCCGAGTTGACGGAGGCGTATTGAGCCTGCTCGCCTACGAAGACACCGGTTCGTCCCATGCGCTCTATCCTGTGGTACGAGGCGGGCCTATATGCACGTCTCTTGTCGATGGCGAGGTACCCGAAGATCTCAAAGCGGATGGATATTGGAATTCTCTCCCAGAGACTGCTTGCCGCTCTCGGCGTGTAATCAAATGGTTTGGACTCCATAGTCACTGTCTTGTCTGTCTGCTGAGAAGCTGGGGGTTGGCTTGTAGGCAGTATGCATATGATGATCAACGGAGAAAGATGATCATACTGGAAGCTAGGCATCTTCTTCCTTATAAACCAACAATAGAATAGAAAATGACAGAATATTTTACCTCGAACCTTGCCAGGCCTGTCGTGGCATTGTTGAAGCACTTGCCTATGATTTACACCCCAAACTATACCGTGGCCGACACAGCTTGCGGCGGGAGCGGATAGAGTCAATATCGCGATACGTCGTTGACTTTTTCCGGGTACCGCTGGCGTATGGATCAGAATATCGTGACGGGGAAGCATAGTAAACTTTATGTGCTTTCTTTATTTTCATTTTACTTCATGGTCGTGGCCCCCTCATTTCTTGGCAGCCTCGAGGTAGGCCTTGTATCCAACGTCCTCGAGTTTGGCCGCCTTGGCCTCGACCTCGACCTTCATGGTTTCTTGGTAGTCTGCCATCTTCTTCTGGAAATCGGGGATGTGGGAGCCGAGCATGCGGACGGCCAGGAGAGCGGCGTTGGTTGAGTTGTTGATGCCGACGGTGGCGACGGGGATTCCTCGCTATTTAGATCAGTTTTTGCAACAGCCAAAAGAAGATAAACGCATAGCAATGAAGAAAGTAGGCCAAGAGTTTAAAGGGGGGATTAGAGTGCTAGGGGGAGGGGTGTTGTAGAGACTCACCGGCATCTGAACAATGCTTAGTAGACTGTCGTTTCCGTCGAGGTGGGTAGCCTTGATGGGGACACCGATGACCGGCACCGTCGTCTCCGAGGCCAGCATGCCGGGGAGGTGGGCAGCCCCACCAGCAGCAGCGATGAGGACTTTGATACCCTTCGCGGCAGCCCCATGGGCCAGCTCGGCCATCCGGCCGGGCGTGCGGTGGGCCGACGTGATTGTGCAGTCGTAGGGCACGCCGAACTTCTCGAGAATGTCCAGACCAGCCGACAGGACCGAGAGATCAGAGTCGGAACCCATTGTGACCATGACGAGGGGGGCGTCCCGGGTGCGGGAAGACACCTGTTTTCCCGCCCCGCCAGAAGGGGCAACAGCAGGAGCAGCCGCCGCCGTAGGACGTATCTGCGAGGCCGAAGAGTCAAGGCGCTCCTGGCGCATCTTGTCCACCTCGGCGACGAAGGGAGCAATCGCCTTCTCCAGGTCGACGTCATCGGACGACGTGGTGAAGGTGATGTGGCCAATCTTGCGGCCCGGCTTGGACGCCTTGCCGTATAGGTGGAGGTAGACGTCCGTGCCAGGGACGTTCTGGGTGCGCGAGAGGTGGACGAGCTGGTCGTGTGACTCGGGGACAGCGCCGCCCAGGATGTTGAGCATGATGGCCTTGGAGACACGGGGCTCGAGCTTGAGCTGCGGGGGGATAAAGTCGAGGATGGCGTGCAGCTGCGCCTTGTACTGCGACAGGTAGGGGACCGCCTCCATGGTGTAGTGGCCCGAGTTATGCGGGCGGGGAGCCACCTCGTTAACCATGATGGAACCTGGGTTGCATGCTGGTCAGTACTGTGCTTCATTGGGTGATGCCTCCAGCGGGCTGGGGGCTGGCCTTGCTGTGGTCGTAGGTTGTTCATCAAAAGTGGTTGGGCTTGTTATCGGGTATGTGTATGGGTATGGGTATGGGCATGGGTACTCACCATCCTCAAGGATAAACATCTCGACGGCAAAGACGCCTCTCCCCCAGAGACTCTTGATGACGTCCTCTGCCACACGGCGGGCAGCCTCCTCGGACGAAGAATCCACCTTCCTGGGGGGCATGTACACGAGCTTGCACACGTCGTCTTCGTGGACCGTCTCGACGACGGGGTAAGAGTACGCCTGCTTGAGGTTGCCCTCGTCGTCCTCTGTCCGGACGACCATGACGGCCAGCTCCTTGACGAAGGGCACCCACTTCTCCGCGTAGAGGGGCAGACCCTTGAGAGCTTCAACCGCAGCGTCGAGGTCCGCGGGCGCCTTGACCTTGAAGTTGCCCCTCCCGTCGTAGGATCCCTTGCGGGCCTTGACCATGAAGGGGTAGCCGAGCTTGTCGGCCGCCTTCTTCAGCTCGGCGGAGATGTCGCCCTGGGTGAGGTCGAGCTGTTCGGCGATGGGCACGCCGCGGGCCTTGAAGTGCTCCTTCTGGAGGTACTTATCCTGAACGAGACGTAGGGTGCGCCAAGACGGGTGGACGGGGACCTTGCGGAGGGAACCATCGGCAGTGCGGACGCCCTTGGTGGCCACCTCCTCGAGCACGTCGGTGTCGACGTGCTCAATCTCAACGGTCAGGACGTCGCTCTTGGCCGCCAGCTCGCGCACCTTGTCAGCATCCTTGAAGGACCCCGAGACGTGGTCCGGGTGGGCGTTGATGTGCTTGGCGGGGGCATCGCCGGCGTCGAGCACAATGACCTCGTAGCCCAGCGGGCCGGCTGACTCACACAGCATGCGGCCGAGCTGGCCGCCGCCGAGGAGGCCGATGGTGGGCGTCTTGGCCATGTTCAATCGATGGGCTTTTCTGTGTATTTGTGTGTCTGGAGGGGGGTTATTTCCCTTGCCCTGTGGCGCTGTGGTGCTTGGCTGTGACCGACGTCGGAACTTTTTTGTGTGAGTGTGACGTGCCGAATGAAATCTTGGATCTGCACGGTACGAACGTCACTCTTCGCACTAATAGAATTCGACTTTTATCTGCATTTACACGGCTGCGTCATTCTCGGCTATGATCCGGATGACTAATCATGCACTGTGCATGATGAAAGAGGATCACTCAGACATGAATTGAGATTTCATCTTGAAGATGTTATTCGAATTCTATTTTGATATGAATGAGTACAGGGGAAGGGGATATTCCCCTGCAACATGAGAAATCTCACTTCCGGCGCTCAAGTCTGAATACGAAGTAGCAAGGCACTCAGAGGTTCAGCACGGAGGAGCGCACACCCATCATCTCAGCATCAGCACTAGCACCATGACCATGCTAGAGCCTAGCACCGACCGTTAAGCTTTCAATTGTTCCACCCTGCGGCGCTTAGTAGGTCGGAGGGGTCTCGGGCTTCTCGAGGTCGATGCGCAGCTTGGCGTTACCCTCAGTCCCCCACCAGAAGACATTGGTGGGCAGGTCTTCCTGGAGGGGCCGGGTGATGTGCCAACCGTAGGTGCCCTGGTCGGCGGTGTCATGGAGGATGAGGAACCGCTGGCCGTCCACGCTGACCTGCTCGAGCTCGGAGCCGGGCTCGTACTGGTCCTCGGCGGGAGTGAACCAGACGGGCCTGTCGTGGCTCATGCCCGAGGAGCCTCCATCGCTGAGGCGGTTGTAGTTGTAGAGGCGACGAGTGGTGCTGCGAGAGCGTCAGTGAAGTCTCCTGTGCGCAAGGACTATGCTGCTAGGAGCAAAAAGAATAGGATGGAATGAGAGTGTAGACTTACGCATCATACGACCATTGTGTGCTGTACGAATACCCCGGTGTGAGGATGACAGCCCCACGCGAGACTACCGCCGAAGCGGCCGTAAAGATAGTGCCGTTGGTAGTCTCAAAGGTGAGGTAGAAGGGGCCGAGTGTAGGGTCGTCCACGGGCTCGGCGGTCTGGGCGACGGCCCGGGAGGTGACGGCGAGAAGGGCGGCGGCGACGGCGGAGAAACGCATGATGATGTTTCTTCCAGATATATATACTACCTAGCTGTAGTATATAATGTGTAGAGAAGAGATGAATACGGTGACTACGGACGAGGGCGTCTCCATGTATACTTATATATTCGCTGTCAGTTGTCAGCGTACGACCTCGAATCCATTAACAGAGGCACATGTCCAATAAACCTTGCTTAGTGCATGTAAAAACGCCAAAACACGAAACGAAACTAAGAGGCACGGTTGACGGGGCAAATCGGCAAGCAAAATGACACTCACTCCATGGCTTCGGCGCAGCGTATATTAGTCTGATCAGAGCAGGGGGGCGGCGCAGTCCAAGCGACATTGCCGGTAGCCCCGATCTGTAAGTTGTAACTACTAACGAGCTTGTATACATACATCCCTAGATATTACAGCGATGGCGGCAGGTGATCGACATGTTGTTCTGGAACTCTTTCGCATTATGGATCCGTTCCTGACAGAAGTGCTTACATGTATATGGGCAGAGCTCAGTATTCACGGCTGCATCGGCGTGCTGCGTGCTGCGTGCCTGGCGGAAAATTCTGCCTGCCTGGGCTTGCTTTGCGAGCAACTTTACGAGAAACTTTACGAGCAGCTTCTTCAAGTTACATACACGTATAATGTACTCCGTAATATACGAGCTGCAATACTCTGCATTCTGCCGTGCCCATAAACCCATGTAGTGTAGTGACAGGCTCCTTCTCCTCTTGGACAAACATGAAATCCCCCAAAAGCATCAGCTTACTGTTTCTGCGTGTGATTAGCCAGTATACGAGCAGCGGGTACAATGTACCGAATACAGGCGGAGTACGGAGTAGAGCAGACGCTTCATCGCGTAGGATTGATTGTTGATTGTTTACAAATCATGTCATGTCATGCCATAATACAGTACTTACAGCACCCAGAACATATGGCTTCCATTGTGGTCTTGCTGTCAGGTCGGAATGGACCGGCGTACGAGAGGTAGTGACAGACGGTGCCTCTCGCGAACAGATTGATAATTGAAGACGTCCAATCGGCAATGTCCATTCCGGCACTGGGATGCGGCACTGGAAATAAGGCAGGCTGGATGGCTTGGTTCATTACAGATGCGGGTGTCGGCATTTGCAGTAATGCATCGATGGAAGGCTGAAACGGTGGCAGAGCATCACCAGATTCACATTTCAATTGCTAGGTTAGTTAGTCAGTCTGGTCAGTCAACTCGATCCATTCAACCCGGTTCATTCACTTCAGCTAGTCAAGTCCAAAGCCCAGCTCATCCAGGTCCAGTTCATTCAATGAATTAAGTCATGCAAGTTGAGCCATGCAAGTCAAGTGCAATGGACTGAGGTCAAGTGTAAGTCAAGTGGTATCAATTCATCCATACAATCCGATCCCATCATCCATTCATCCATCTCTTGAACCAATCCTCCGCTCTAAGATTTCATCATATACAATTCATAAGAGGGTGACGATAAACGTGACCAAAAATCTGGTCAACAAACAAACAGGATCCAAACGCCTCGCAACCACCCTTCCATTCCAATCATGTCAAATACCAATATAAACAGGCAGGATATAAGTTGTAAAAAGGATAAGTTTTAAAAAGAAAAAAGATGTGTAAATGCCGACGGCAAAGGGCAGGCAACCAAAGGCTGCCAGCACCCTCGTAATAGAAATTAAGTAGTACTTGGGAGTCGCATCGTAATGCTTCGTTCGTATCGGTTAAATAAAGAACCGCCCGTGACGACAGATGCGCCGGAGTCGGGAAAAGATATGCAGTGCGGTGCAGTGGCGATTTTGAAAGAGGAAAAATACTCCTCTTTTCTGCAGTGTGTGTGTGTGGATGTCGCCCCCCTCAGAATTTGACAAAACGCCATTGTCAAGGGGATGGGATTGTTGGGAATAATGTGGGCTGCATGTGCTATGCTGCGCTGTGTTGCGGGGCGGGCGGCCGTGCAAAAGAGGGTTGCGGTTGTGGTTGCGACCGACATTGACCCTCGGGCGGATGGGATAGGATGGGTGCTTCCAGGTTGCCTCGACAAGTCCGTCGCGACATCCAACATCGGAGACGGATGCATGGATGTGGGCGCGGCACGGCGTAATTCGAGCGAACCGGTTTTTCCACTCCTGTTTTCCTGTTTTTTTTTTTAGGCACTGCATTGGCGTTGCGTTGGGCGGGCGTGGCGTGTCAGGTGAGGACCCCTAAAATGTGCATGCAATGGATGCCTCCTTTCAGGGTTGTCTGCAGGGTGCGCCATTCAGGGCGCCATTCAGGTACCTCGAGGGGGGTTGCCAAGTGCCTTGGAGGAGGAGCCTTGTGCCGTGCCCCTTCTCCAATCACACCTTGTTCTCCTGGCAGGCAATGGCCATGGCGAGGGCGTCAAGGCCGCTGCTAGGATGGTGAGGCAGGGGCGCGACAGCGGCAGGGCGGTTAAGCAGAGGCAGGTTCAGGCCGCGCATGTCCCAGGCAGCGCCGTCGGCAGCCGCAGCGGCGACAGCAGCCGGCACAGGGAGGGTAGGCGGCGCGGGGAGAGGGTACTGCTCTGTCGGCGTGGAGGCTTTCCAGGGGAGACCGGCGGGGGCCATGATAGGGGTTGTGGCAGCGGGGGGAGGCGTCGGGGTGGCAGCAGCGTGGGCGTGAGCAGCGACTGCGGCGGCAGCAGCCATCTCGCGGGCGGCGGAGCGGCTGCGACCCGAAGTAGAGTGGCGGCGGGGGCCAGCCAGCGACGAGGCCCTCTGGGCGCGCTGGCCGGCGGCTGAGGAGCGGCCCTTGTCCTTGTAGTGCGTCTCGAGGTGCTGCTTCATGTTGTCGGCGCGGGTGAACTTCTTCTGGCAGCCGGGGTAGGTGCACTGGACGGCCTTCTCGGCGGTGTGGATCTTAGAGTGGCGCGAGGCATGGCCGGACGTGGTAAAAGTCTTCTCACAGCCGTGGCTGTCGCGGTAACGGCAGGGGTAGCGCTTGCCGGGACGCTCGGGAAGAGGCGAGGCTCCTGCGGCGGCGGCTGCGGCTGCTGCGGCTACCGACGAGGGCGAGAGGCCAGCAGCGACGGCATCGTCGTCAAATGACGGGGTGCGGCTGGCCGTGGTCACGTAGGCCGGGCGCTTGGAAGGGGGCGCCTCGAGGGTGGCGTAGTCCTGGGCGACGGGGTAGAGAGGGGGAGGAGCGGCGATGGCGGCGGCACCGGCTCCGGCACCGCGGGGGAAGGCGTAGTCGGCCGAGGGCGTCATGGGGGAGATAGGGTCGTTGCTGGCCTGGGAGTCGTACGAGTCGGAGCGGAGCAGCTCGGGCATGTTGGGCGAGGAAGAATTGCTGCGCAGGGCGGGGCTGGGACGAGGCAGCACGTGGCCCTGGGTGGCGGCGAGGCCGGGGGTAGTGGTAGAGTGGTAGGTGAAGGGTCTTGTGGGCAGAGGGCGCTGGGCCTGGGGCTGGGCCTGCAGCTGGGGCTGCTGCGACAGGCCATCGTTGAGCAGCGACACCTGGCGGCCGGCAGCGTCTCGAGCCTGCATGATGGGCGGTTGTGTGGATGGTTGTATTCTTCAAAAGAAGTTGTTTTGTTGTCTGAATTCTTGCAGGAATCCAGCAGTTTTGTCCCGTGTGAGAAATTTCTCGGGGAGCGCTCTTGCGAGGTTGATCAAACCGACGGTTGGTTGAGGGCCGGAAGCGAAAGGCAACGTGAGTGAGTGAGAGCACGAGTGTGTGTTCTCTGGACGGTATAGTTTGCACGACGAGGCAATCGACAGCGATGAGCAAGTGGATGCAGCTAAGAAGTAGGACTGGTGATAGCAATGGCACTGGTAATGGCACTGTTACTTGTACTCGTGGGTGTTGTTGTGGTGATGATGATGCTGTGTGTGCGCCTGTGTCGGATCATGTGGATAAGCTCTTGTGCGTGCACCGAGAGAGAGATGTGAGAAACGAGAGGCGATCTTGTATCTAAATCCTGGGCAGGCAATGGACAATGGCCAAGGGTCTTTTTGGAGAAGGGTTTGCTGGGCAAGGGTTGGTAGGATGGGAGAATGCTAGAATTCGAGGAAGGAGAAGGGGAGAGAGAAGAAGGAGGGGAGGGGAGGGAGGGTATTGTATATGAAATGGACCAGCAGAAACGGGTAAAGGAAAAAAAACGGATGGAGAAGGGACATGGAGGTTTTGGGGGGGGAGTGAACGTAATGGTGCGTGAGGTGTGGTGTGTGTGACGACGGGAGACGGGAAGGAGGGACGAGGCAGACGTGCTCGCAGGTCACTGTGCGTCTGGTCTGTACGAATACAGCGACACAGGCCGGACGGGAGTACGAGTACTCGTAGCTGTACGAGAACGCAGTATCCGTACTTCGTACGTACTTAGGAGGGAGTGGATGGATGGGGCGTCCCTTGGAGGGAAAGGCAGCGAGGGGATCGGCACGTCCTGACTGGTATGGGAAGCTGGGGCCCGGGGGGAGAGG
>FYEU01000317.1:524471-543758 GCA_900188575.1 Geosmithia putterillii
GGGGCGGGGAGGGGGAGGAGGAGAAAGAAGGGGAGAAGGGGAGGAGGGGGGGTGTATGTTTTGGAGAAAGGACCCATTTCCATGTCGTTTGTGGGAATCAAGAGCAAGCCACAAAGGTGTCTCCAGCAATGACATGGGTGGGCTCACAGCGGGCTATCCGTACGGGCCACAGGCTACAGGCAGGCTACAGGCCACAGGCCACTGTGGAGGAGGCTACGACGTCCAGCAGACCTACTTTTAGAGACTGGATGGGGACTTTAGTTGGGCCGGCGCCTAGGCAGGGGCCCGCAGGACTGGGTCTGCACTGTACTACATTGTAGGGACTGCTGTATCGGACTCGGCCGGGGATGAAGTAATACTTGCAGGTATGCTTCAATGACAGCTACAGGTATAACAATTGCGAGCAGCTTCAAAGAAATGCACGGATTCTACAGCACATTCGCATGGATTTGTTTAGATGCCCATGTTGAGTTGCGGTGTTGTGTGCTGAGCTGTGCTGAGCTGTGCTGCAAGTGAGGCGGTGCACGTCGGGAAATGGCAAGTGCGATGGGACGGGAACGCTGGTGTTAAAACATGGAAAGAGGGGGCTAGCGCTGTTTTGGGACATTGGCACGACGCGACGTCGATGCTCGATGCTCGATACGCCGCGATGTGATGCGATGCGCTCGATGGACGGTCAGTACGAGAACGGTGTGCATGATCGGGAAGAGGGCACGGGCGAGTCTCACTGTCTAATACCCGACAATAATACTATTGAATACCACTCCGACGCAGCACGCAGCACGCAGCACGTAGGTCAAGGTCACCGTACTACTACGGAGCAGCGATCACGTCAATACACCATGTCGACCATACCACATCAAAACTCCATGATGGAAGACGCAAAAGGCAGACGGGCAAAGTGCAGAATAGCAGGGCCAGGCCAGGGGTCTCGTGCCACACCTGCTGTCCTGGCGTCCATGGTCGCAAGGTTTGTTCAATGTCTAATTGCCCAACGCCTATCAGATGCCCAGGGCAAAAGACCGCGCGGGTTCTGGTCCTACCTTTTACGAATGAATAGGTGGTTCCTGCCCGTAGCGCGTGGTGCGTGTCTGTCTGCCTGCGCTGCGAGCGATCGGTGATGGCGGACGTGCAAGTTTTTTTCTGCGAGTACGGATACTTGGTAGCCCTTCGTAACCCTTCTTCCATTCTTTGCGCCTCACCAGACAAGGGTCCAGCGCGCTCCATCTCCATAAGTACGCCTACTCCATACAGGCGACGGGATCCAAGCACCAAGACGAGTTAGCATTACTTCGTACTTACAGCGCATCTTCCTCAAGTACAGCGTACAGTACGATACAGTGCAGTGCACTCACCCAACTGTAACACGGGCCAGCCACGACCCACCCTCCACCCTCCACCACGCTGTCGTTGTAGCAGACTGCAAAGTACAGGCCCGAACCCACCGCCACACCTAATCATGATTGGCCATCCATCCACTGCGGGCCTGTCGTTCCTCGCCCGGGGGGGGCCATCCTTGTCTTACTTACGAGTACAGAAAGTACTGCTACTCGTGCTTACAGTAGTGTCTGTATGGCTACGAGTACATGTACTCAAGTTGTGTCTAGAAGATGTACCTCGGTCCCATAACTAGCACCAACAGTACCAGCGCTGGCCGCGGGAGAGTGTACATGTACCGCCCCAGGGCAGCCCGGACGGTACTCCGACACTGGAACTCGGTACCTGCCCGGAGCTGCGTGACGGAGTAGGCTGCCCATACTCCGTGGCTCATCCAGCGTATCAGAGCGTCCGGAGCAGCAGCACAGCAGCCTACGACGTCGAGTAGTAGCGTATCCGCAAGTAATACTCCATACAAAGTGCTCCATTGCAAGACCTGCAGACCAACTCCGTCATACCAACGTACTCATCAACCCTCCATGTTTGTCCATGGGATTCTCTCTTTTCCATGTTACCAACTTGCCAACTTTGCATTCCAGGACAAATGCAGTGCCCAGGTGTGCATCTTTGTATCTACTGTAGGGGCAAGTATTACCTTTTTATTTCCTCTGGAATTAATCCATCTGCAAGCATTGCACTACAACCGTCCAGTTATACCCCTCTCTCCTTTTAATCGTTCCCTTCAATTTAAATGCCCCAGCTGGACCCTTTGTGTGTGCCGTCAGGGTCCGCAAGGAGGCTGTCCGGAAATAAAAGCCTCCGGAAAATCAAGCACTCGTACGAAGTAAGGGTCGTACCTAAAGAGACTCGTAAAATTACCTTGGGACGAGTACTCCTAAACAGAAAGGGACAAAAGAGTCGTAGCCCGTGTTGCCTTTTAGCCCATGAAACAGTTCCCGGCAACCAGCACCACCGAATAATCGAAACCCTCATTCGCAGCCGGGAAAAGGGTCTGTCATGACGTCAGTGACTCTGTCGGTGGCTTTTCTTGGCGACCGACGGGGCACCACCAAGCACCACCAACAAGTACGGGGTATTATTGCGTGTGCACTCGTATCACCTGTATTTCCGCGGCATCCATGATCCAGTACTCCGTACTCTGTACTCCAGGTACTACTATTATTCTCCCGGTGCCCGGCTCCCGAACTGACTCGGGTCTTGCAGACAGGTACGAATAAAACTCCATACTTGGTAAAGCCATCTGTCAGGGTGCACACACGAGACAAAGACAAAGACAAGACACTACTAGACAATTATCCCCACTGTCACCCTCCCCCCTTTGCTTTGACCTCGGGTCACTAACCTCGGGCCACTGTTCACCGGGTTGGACTGGACTGCTCTGCTCTGCTCTCAGAGTACGGAGTACTCGTACGGATATCCGCAATGCTACGCTATTTTTCGTTATCCAAGGCGACTCCGTAAAGGCTGGAGCAAGCCCTCCAAGGACCCCCCCAGCCAGGGTTTGCTCACTAGGGTCATCAACCAGGGTCAACCAGGGTCAGCCAGGGTCAGCCAGGGTCGCGCACCCCCAAAGTCCCCACCAGCTTTTTTCTCAGGGTCCCACTTCCAGGGTCCAGGGACTGGTGGGCGATCGACCAATGATCGGAAAAGTTTGGGGAAAGGATATCGCTGTCGGGGTAGGCCCGGGAGGGGGGTGCCTCCAACAAACTAGCATTGGCTGCCGTCGTGTGGTTTGGGTCTGTCTTTTGGCTAGTGGGCAGGTGGCCCTGGGGCGGCCTCTTTCCCATGACGTTGTCGACTGGACCTCCGCCGCTCCCTCCTCTGTCCCGGCCACACCACCATCTCGATGAAAAGAGAGGTCAGGTCAGGGCACACACACACACACACACACACACACATAAAACACAAAACACACACATTTCATACAGTACAGTACTAACCTTGTCCAGTCCAGTCCGGTTCAGTGTGTTCCTGTCCTGATGAAGGGCAACTTGCATGCCATCAAATGCCTGTCAACCTTCCAAACTTGACCTTTTGCTCGGGCTTGGCCACATTTCCATTCCGGAGGATTCTCCGTGGTTTCCGGTACATTCAAACTCACTCGCCCAGTCGCTTGCCCACTCACTATCCTCCCCCTCTCACGCCACTCAACTGCACTGTACTCCGTACTCAAGCACTCAACTCAAGCACTTTAGCACTCCAACTGTTTCTTTCCCCCTCTAAGCGTCTCTCAGTCTCACCCTTCCTTCTAAGTTCTCCACGGCCGGTACCCCCGCTCCCTCGTGTTCCCCCACCAAAGTTCCGGTACGTACTGTTGACCCAACCCTCTTGAGGCCAAGCCAAGCCAAGCCAAGTGCAGTGCAAGCCAAAAAAAAGCCACAGCGCACAGGTCCGGTCCTTCCAGTGGCTGCAAGCCTGCAACACCTTCTTGCGGCGCTAGACCTGCTTGCCTGCCTGCCTGCCTGCCGCCCTCACATGGCGCATGCCTCGCAGAAAAGAAGGGGTCTTGAGGTCCTGGGACTGGGACGGGATAGGCATAGGGTTCACACCGCATCGCATCGTCATGCTCGGTGACGACGGTGGAAGACCCTTGGGAAGCTATGAGCTCCGAGCTCTCTACCTGTAGGGAGCGAGTATTACTCAGTAAGTCAGCTTGAGCAGCTCTCATCAGCCTCGAGGGTGGTGCATGCGCATTTACATTTGCAGTGTGCTGCCAAGCTGCTGACTGTCGTTGCCCATATCCGTCTCCTCCGTACTCCGTACTCCGTAATACCCCGTACTCGTACGAGCCTCCTCTCATACGAGTATGCAATACTACAAATATGGAGTGCATGTAAGTAGGAGTATGGAGTATGGAGAAGGGCCACGGAGTATTACTCGTACGACGCAACAAGGGAAGGGATGCGTACGCCGTGCTCATAGGTACGCTGTAGGCCTGTACCTGTCTGCACTGCATCACCGGGGTCGCATCAGTCAGGCCAAAGTCAGCAGCAGGGGTTCGTGGGTTCGTGATGCCGCCGTCTGGCTATTTTGCGAAATGGCGCCGGGGAAAACCTCGGACCACCAGGGGACTGGGGGGGGAGGGGGGGACCACCGGACCAGGGGGGGGAGTGTGCGCCGCCGTCGCCGTCGCCGCGCAAGCTGACGGGATGGAAGGGATAAATGGATGGATCCATGGGATGGGTGAACCAACTGGCAGGGCAGCATAAACAGACACAGAGTACGGCATACGGCGCCTCGTAGGTGAGTGGACAGTCCGTCCGGGCCATGCTCCGTGACGGCGGCGGCGGCGGCGGCGGCGGCGGCATTTGCTATCTGCACGACTGACTGATTCTGTACTCTTACAGCGCAAGTGCTGTGAGTATGGGGGTATGACGCCTACACTTTGGACAGGCGCGGCGGACAGGTACAGGTACCTTGTCTTTGGAGTATCGTCCATATGGTAAGAGAGGCTGCAAGGTCAAAAGGTGTACTCAGAATTACAAGCACTCCGTACTCACTCTCCCTGTCTCGCCAGCTGTGGATAACGCACCCGCGCTAACCTCGAAGCGGGTGGACGTCTCATTGCCATTGTCGTCATTGTGCTTAGGCTTTATCCCGGTATTTGCGCGCGTGCTAATTCTTACTCGTACTCGAGAATACGCATTCGGAGCTTTCTCCTGCACGTACGAGTAGGGAGGATTCGGTGTTGGGTGTTGAGATTCAAGCGCTAATCTAATACTCGCGTGTGTCATGCTATTACTCCTTGCTTGTCCTTGTCTCCAGCAACCCTATGTTATGGACGAGTTGACGAGTAGGCATTGTGATGAATGCCATCTTGCAACATGTTGTTTTGCAAAAGACGGCAGAGATCAAGCTATGGCCATGTATCCCGATCTCGTACCTGTCCTGTCTGCCCTGCCTATCCGTCCTGACACCATCTCGACGAAGACTTTCACTCACAAACTTCAACCTCCCCGTACCGTACTCTAATAACACTCCATTAACTCCAGTTTGTACGAGCATCGAGCATCGAGCATCGATCCGGGTGCTTTACAGTATTAAGAGTACTTCATACTTGAACACGAGTGCCCACTTCCCCCTGCCATCGTAGAGACGCCAAATCTACCGACGCATACTTAAGCTCACGATGCTTGTTGCCCACCCGGCGTCTTGGCAGCCTTGTTCTTACAGCGTATCTTGCTTCGTACTCCGTATTCACCTGGCCTCTCTATTAATTACCTGTACTAACTCGCAATTATTCAATACTTCGTACAGAACCTAGGTAGTAAAACAGGGACCGCATCCCTGGTACAGAAATAACCTGATGCCTCCTCCCACCAGTTTCACAGAGCCCCAGCTTGACTTGAGAGAGATAGACCACAGCTATGCTTGCCTCCTCCCCACAGGGCCTTGCTCATCGTGAAAACCTTGGTGTGATCGGGAATACGCCCTCCCCTCTCTCCACCTTACTCTGTAGGTACGTACTCGTACGAGCGCGCATAGAAGGGTGAAGGGTCAAAGGGGTCCAAGCTTGGTGCGGTCTCTCCAGGGTACGGAGTACTTACGGAGCTCTCGTACAGCGTAATCTTCCTCCCAAGTGCGGGATCGAGATTTGGCACGGGAAAAGCGGGGTCAACTTCCATGTCCGTACTTTGTCCGCCGGAGCCTCTTTTCACACATACCCATCCAATGATCCATTCATACCTCAGTACGGAGTAGTACTCCGTAAGAGTACGCATACATGTACGAGAGAGTGTACAGTACCGCAGGCCCTGGCTTATTTCCACGCCCCCCCCTGGAACAAGTCGACGAAGAAAAAGAAGATTCAACGGGCGTACATGCCATTGGCATCTTCACCACACTTTGGCTCCTGGTCTTGGGTCTTGGGTCTTGAGGGTCTCTCCTGCAATAGGCTTGGTTCAGAGGCAAAGGCTTGCTTGTTACACACACACACCCCCCTTTCCCCTCAAAACCCATGCCCCCGGTCTCTCTGGCCGGCTGGGCATACGTAGCCTTGCTTCTGCACCAAGTACGAGTAGACAAACGGCATGACCAGTGGCTAATACGGCATGGCCAGTACGGTGAAAAGGAAAGTCCACTTACCACTTGCAGTACTGTACAGTAGTAGAGTACAGGTGAGTGAGGTGCGTATGCGTCCGTCCTGCACATGACATCACCGTGTTCCATCCCGCACACACACCACACGCGCACATACGCCATCGGACCGGACAAGCCTCCTGGGAAGCAGCATCATTTGGCCGAGGGGGGGAGGGGGGGACGGACCTCGCTGACAGGCAGGATCTACCGCATCTCTAGCCTGTAGACAACAATGTCGACTTTTGCGCGCTTTCCCATGATAACGCAAGCATGGAATTCGAGCAGCTTCTCCGTTCTCTGTCTCTGTGCTGCGCTGTGCTGATCAGGAACAAGGGTGGCTGCCTGCACCGCTGCACCGCTGCGCGTGTGTGAGATCGATGATGGCTTGCCGCAAGTGGATACCACACACCACACCACAGTCACCACTGACCACACATACGATACACGCCCGAGCACTTTTTTTCCTTTCTTTCCCTTGCCCTTTCCGTTTGTTTTCCTTTCTTGGTGAAGAGAGGCCCCCCCTTGTTCTATAATTATTATTTCCCGAGGGAGGCCGTCACTGGCACGGGGATAAGAGGGATTTTACTTCACTCTTTGGCATTTTGGGATGCATCTGTCTCGTTGCGAGGCGGAGAGTCCGCCTGTCCACCGCGTGCGTCATTCATGGATCTCTCATGTTACCATTGCATCTGGCTTCACATGAGATGACACCCTGTAGCCACCCGCCATATCTCTTCCCATATCTCTTCCCATACTGGATCGATACCATCTATTCCCATGTTCCCAAGTAGTACCACCGGTGCTGATCGACAGAACAATGGGGTTTTGAACTTGTGCATTCTCAAATTACCATGTCATTCCCGGTGCACTCACGTTATCATAGCCATGTCTTCTAACTGTTCCATTGACTCAAGATCTCATGTTGAGGTCTTGGTACTATAGCTACTAGCTACTAGCTACTACTAGTAATACTACTAATTAATTGCATATTATGCAAACGCCATGCGCCGTCCGTGCTCCCACCACACCCCAAGTTTGACTGTACAACTGTTTTTTGATATCATGCCAGCAAGAAACAAAAGAGAAAAGCAAATGGTCCAAAAAAAGATGGACATGGACCAGCCCAGACTCACTTCTTGGCCGGCGGCCCCATCTTTGACGACCCCGTATCGACCCGCTTCGCCGCCGGCAGGTCCGGCACCTTGAACCCGCCACTTCCGCTGCCGCCGCTGCCACCAACCTGTGTAAATGTCCCGCCAGTGAACCACCTGTCCTCCTCAGCCTTGCGCTTCTTGCTTAGCTCGGCCTTCATCTTGGGGTCCACGAGCTCCAGGCCCTGCACGGGCGTAAACGACAGGCTGGACGCCGTCCCGACCGTGCTGCCCACCCCGGACGAACCCCGCAGTCCCCTGGCTTGCAGGTCGACGGCCCCGCCGGGCGTCTGCCCGTACCCTCCGATGGACGAGGCGAGGCCCCCGCCGGCACCCGCGCCGCCGTTGACCGATGACGCCGACCCGCCGACCCCCCACCCCTTGCTCTTGGCGCTGAGCTTGGCCCGCGTGCGCTGGTCGACCTGGAGGCCGCGGATGCGCCCGTCGTTCTGCTGCCCAATCATGCCCATGCCCACCGTACCCGAGCCCGTGCCGTAGCCGACCTCGCGCTCTTCTTTGCCAAACGCCACGCGGTTCTGCGCTTGGCGCAGGTCCGTCATGGCGACTGCTTCCTTGGCCTTGCGGGCGCGGCGACCACCGCGCTTGCGCGCCGGTTTGTCGTCCGGTACGGGAAGCGCCCGCCCGCCCTTGTTGGGCGGCGGCTCCGTCAGCTTCTCCAGCCGCTCCAGGCACGCCGCCTTCAGGTCCTCGCCCGTCGAACCGTCCGGGCTCGAGTGCACGCGGTCCACGCGTGCCGCCAGCACCAGCTTGGCCGACACGATGCGCATCGCCTGCTTCTTGAGGTCCCCTGGGATCCCGCGGATCATCTCCGAGTGGTACAGGAAGCCCTGCTGCCGCACCCCGATGTTGGTCGCCAGCCCCGCCTGGCCCTTCTTACTGCCCCACGCGGGCAGGTTGCACGCCGGCGTCTTGGACAGGTTTGTCAGCCCGCCCGCCGTGTTGAGCAGCTGTGCCGCCGTCAGCGAACCGATCAGTGCCGTCATGTTGGGCGCGAAGATGCGCATTCGCGACTGCACGTAGTCCGTCAACGTCTCCTTGGCCCGCGTCAGCGCCACCAGCATCTCGCATCCCTGACGCACGCGCGCCTCCTGCTCCACCGTCATATCGCTGCCCTTGGACGTCGTTGCCTCGAGCGTCACCACCATCAGCGAAGGTCCGTTGAGCACTGACTTGAGCGTCACCCCCAGCGGGTTGTCCGTTGACGTCTGCAGGCTTTTGATGTGCTCAGAGTCCATCGGCCCGTTGCCGATGATGGCCGCCACCTTGGCGTACTCGAGCGGCAGCGTCACCAGCCGCTCCAGCTCCGGGAATCGAGTGTAGTAGTGATCCCGGATGTACTTGTGTACCAGGTACACCTCGCCATCAATCTTGGTCGATAGGTTGTTCGACTGCGTCAGGAGGTTGTACTCGGGGTGGTCCTCGATGTTGCCCACGTTGGTCGTCTGCGTCTCGGCCTGCGATCGGTAGTGTTCGATTTCCTGTAGTAGTAATAGTGTTAGACCGGAGTTCAATAATGACAGAATGGAATATTCGAAAGAGAAGAGAGAAAAAAAAACGTACCTTGAGGATGGGCTCCAGCGTGTGCATCAGACCAGCGACTTTGCGGACGTCATTCACGGCCCCCAGCTTCATCTTGTCGACCTTGGCCTTGCGGGCTTCCGAGACGCCGCCATCCACGTTGTCATCGTCGTCGCCGATCTCCTGAGCCTCGTCTTCTGCGGCATCGTCGCTTCCGCCGGCAGCGTCGTCGCCCTTTGCGCTGTCGACTTGCATGGCATCGTCGCCGTCGCCGTCGGCCTTGGTCTCGCTCGCGCCACCCTCGTCGACGGTGGCGAGGCCATCTTGCTCAAAGGTATCGTCGGCCTCGTCGCCCGAGTCGCCGAAATCGTTGAGCAAATCCGCCGCGATAGACGACATGATGGTGGTGTTGATGCTACACGGCCGTCTATGCGTCTATTTCGGAGAGGAAATGGACGAAGAAAGAGAGAGAATGGTGGTTGGAAGTGCAAGGAGAGTAATACGCTGCAATAGTTGGAAGCAAAATGCGCGAGCCTAAAGGTGAAAGATGGTCCGTGCACGCCTGGCAAGCAGCGTCGCGCGTCTTATCGATAAAGAGCCGAGGTGCGTGCAGGCTCCTGAGGCCGACAATTTTGCGTCTAACCTGAACCATTGAAACCTCGATTCGATCCATCAGCATCGCCCGACAACAACAACGCCACGCCCCTCTCCTCCCCCCTCCTCCTCCCCTTCCGCCATCGATACGAGAAGACGAGTTGAAGTGGAAGAAACGGCATTGAGAGGCTTAGGGAAGGGACGTACATTGAGAGGACGCATACCCACATACACGCGCGCGCACGCACGCACGCATATATACAGCCGACATGGAGTCGTCACGAGGACCCCCCCGGGTCAAGAACAAGGCGGCGGCGCCCGTGCAGATCAGCGCGGAGCAACTTCTGCGCGAAGCGGTGGATAGGCAGGATGAGGGTTTGCAGGCGCCGCAGCAGCGGTTCGCGGACCTGGAGGAATTGCACGAGTTCCAGGGCCGGAAGCGCAAGGAGTTTGAGGACTATGTGCGGCGGAACCGAGTCAACCTGAACAACTGGACGCGGTACGCAGCATGGGAACTGGAGCAGAAGGAGTACGCGCGGGCGCGGTCGGTGTTTGAGAGAGCGCTGGATGTGCACCCCAACTCGGTGGTGCTGTGGGTGCGGTACGTGGAGGCGGAGATGCGGGCGCGCAACATCAACCACGCGCGCAACTTGCTAGACCGGGCGGTGACACGGCTACCGCGCGTGGACAAGCTGTGGTACAAGTACGTCTACATGGAGGAGATGCTGGGCAACGTGGCGGGGACGCGGCAGGTGTTTGACCGGTGGATGCAGTGGCAGCCAGACGAGGCGGCGTGGTCGGCGTACATAAAGCTGGAGAAGCGGTACGGCGAGCTGGACCGGGCGCGCGACATCTTCCGCGCGCTGACGGTGGTGCACCCGGAGCCGCGCAACTGGATCAAGTGGGCGCGCTTCGAGGAGGAGAACGGCACGAGTGACCTGGTGCGCGAGGTGTTTGGCGATGCGGTCGAGGCCTTGGGAGACGACTACGTCGATGAGAAGCTCTTCATCGCCTACGCGCGCTTCGAGGCCAAGCTCAATGAGTACGAGCGCGCGCGCGCCATCTACCGCCACGCCCTGGACCGCCTGCCGCGCTCGCGCTCCATGGCCCTGCACAAGGCCTACACCACCTTTGAGAAGCAGTTTGGTGACCGCGATGGCGTCGAGGATGTAGTCCTGTCCAAGCGCCGCCGGTACTACGAGGAGCTGGTCCGCGACAACCCCAAGAACTACGACGCCTGGTTCGACTACGCCGGGCTTGAGGAGACGTCGCGCGACGCTGGCCGCGTCCGCGACGTCTACGAGCGCGCCATTGCCCAGGTGCCCCCCACGCAGGAGAAGCGCCACTGGCGCCGCTACGTCTTCCTCTGGATATTCTACGCCATCTGGGAGGAGGTCGAGGGCGAGGACCCGGATCGTGCCCGCCAGATCTACCAGACCTGCCTGGGCCTCATCCCCCACAAGCACTTCACCTTTGCCAAGGTCTGGACCCTGGCCGCCCAGCTTGAGGTCCGCCGGGGTGACCTGCCCGCCGCGCGCAAGCTGCTCGGCCGCGCCATCGGCATGTGCCCCAAGGACCGCCTATTCGAGTCCTACATCGACCTAGAGCGCCGCTTGTTCGAGTTTGTCCGCTGCCGTACCCTGTACGAGAAACACATCGAGTTCAACCCAGCCAACTGCCGCACTTGGATCCGCTTCGCTGAGCTTGAGCGCGGCCTCGACGACCTGGACCGCGCCCGCGCCATCTTCGAGCTCGCCGTCGACCAGCCCCAGCTTGATATGCCCGAGCTCCTCTGGAAGGCCTATATCGACTTTGAGGAGGAGGAGGGCGAGTACGACCGCACCAGGGACCTGTACGAGCGTCTGCTCGAGAAGACGGACCACGTCAAGGTCTGGATCAGCTACGCACACTTTGAGATCAACATTCCCGACGAGGAGGAGGAAGAAGCAGAGGAGGAAGAGGAGGAGGAGAAGCCCGTCAGCGAAGAGGCTAAGGCCAGGGCTCGCAAGGTGTTTGAGCGTGCCCACGCCCGCATGCGCGACAGGGACCTCAAGGAGGAGCGCGTCTCGCTGCTCAACGCGTGGCTGTCGTTTGAGCGCACCCACGGATCCGACGGCGACGTCGACGCCGTGCAGGCCCAGATGCCCCGCCGCGTCAAGAAGCGCCGCCGTGCTGCGGATGATGCGGATAGCTGGGAGGAATACTTTGACTACGTCTTCCCCGCCGACGACCAGCAGACCAAGAACCTGTCGGGCATCATGGCCATGGCGCAAAAGTGGAAGCAGTCAGGCGGAGAGCTGTCGTGAGATGTTCTTACGGAGTATTTGCCTCGCTGTTTTTCTTCTTCTTGTCTCTGTTACTATAGCACATACTTAGTAGTCCCATTTCCCGAGGAATACAAAACTGTCCCACCATATCTTTGTCACTATCTCGTACTTCGTTGGTAGCTTTGCTCCGACGGATATTCGCATTTCAAAACCGGTTTTGTCCGGCCCCGGGCAACACATGACATCAACATTCGGCTCCACAACACCACATTCCCTCACCGACCAAGGCTGCTCTGCTGCTGGCTGCACTCATGACCGACCACGACTTTATCTGTACTCGCACTCAAGCATGTGGAATTCGTCAATTCATCATGTCGTATCCAATAGCATAGACAAACGTAAGAGAACAAAATATAGGAAAAACAGAGAGGCAGAAAAGACTTCTAAATCAGACATGGCCGGATACACCGGCAGTCCCTCCCAAATATTGATATCGATACCCTTATATCCCCGCAAAACACGTCCCATAAACCCGACCAAAGAGACAGAAAAAGAGAGCAAGAAAACCGACAAGTAGATCAAATCGGGATCCACGGGGAAATCGGGCAGGCAAAGGCATGAAAGGCAACAAATGGCCCCACGATCGGATATGCCGGTGCCGAGTTGCGCATATGCAGGTCTGGGGAGGGGGCGACGTTCGTGCCACCACCCGCGTGACGTGACGTGCGTATACCCGGGTTTGCGTCTTTCGTCTTTCTTCGTATCCAAGGACCAGCAGAGGGACACTAGTAACGGCGGTCTGTAGAGAAACGGGGTAAATTCATTAGTCATTATTCGATCGATACATGGTCTTGCTTGTACCGATGTGTATGTGTATGAGAACAGTAAAAAGGAAATAGTGTAGTGTAGTGTGGGTGTGTCGTGTCATGGTGTATGTGTAGTGGGAGTGTGGGGAAACCATCAACGCAATTCTGTCTACCAGGTTCCACGAGAGCATGTTAAAGAAGCAAGCAGATATTCCCCTCCCCCCTCTTTCTTCTTTGTTTGTTTTGGGATTGATTCTTTGCAGCCTACCACCCAGAGACGCGTGGCCGGGAGTAATCATCATCGCTGTACCGACGATGGGACCGTCTTGACGACCGCGGGGGTGCGACGGCCCAGTTGTCATGGTTATGGCCATGATCATGGCGACGGCCATAGTCATCGTCGGCATCAGAGTCAGAGTCAGAATCCAGGGTGCTCCGGGGGTGCTGGTGGTCCAGCATCTCGAGCCGTCTCCGGTGGCGCAGTTCCTTCTGGCACTTGAAGTCGTGGCACTCGTGCGAGACGTGGCGCGCCTCCTTGACCTTCTCGAGGGCGTTGCGCACGCCCAGGGCGGCGATGCCTACCGACGCCACGTCTGACAGGATAGCCTTGTTCTTGAGCTTCCGCGACTCCTCGTGCGTGATGCGCCCCTCATGTAGGGCCTTTTGCCGCGCCGCCCGCTTCTCCATGCTCTCGTACACCTCGTGCGCCGCGTTGATGGTCGCCACCGTCGCGATGCCCGCGCTGAATAGCTGCTTACCTTTCATCTTACGCGCCCTCTTCTCGTCCTCGTCTGAATCACCTAGGTCCGATCCGGATCCGTACCCGGAGCGCGAGTCACCGCCGCGCCTGCTGCGCCGATCAGACCGCCCGCCGCCACCGCGGCGACTGGACGTGTCGTCGTCGTACACGCCGTCATCGGAAGCCCGGCGGTGGTGGTGGCGTTTGCTGCTGCTGCCGCCGCCGCGGTCAGAGTAGTCGTCCTGGTGGCGGCGGTCGTGCCTGCTGCGGTCGTAGTCGTCCTCTGAGTCGGAGTAGTCGTCGTCCTTCTTGGAGCGGGAGCCGCTGCCGATACCGAGGTTGGCGAGACCGTTGCGGGCGCGGTCGACAACGCTGCGGCTCCGGCTGCGCACGCGGCTGTGGCGGCGGCTGCTGCTCCTGCCGCCGCGGGAGTCGTCATCGCTGTCATCGTGGCTGCGCGAGTCGAGAGCCTTCTTGGCGCCTAGGGCACCCAGGCCGGCAGTCGCTAGGGCGGCCAGCCCGGAGCCGCCACCGCCACCCTGGCTCTTGGAGCGGGCACGCGAGCGGGACCGGCTGCGGCCCGTGGTGCGGTCCTCCTCGATCTCGTTCTTGGATCCGTTGATCAGCCGGTTGCCCACCAGGCCACCGATGACGGACTCGGCCAGGCCGAGCTTGCCGTGCTGGCCACCCTGGGCGGCGTCGACAGTGGCGGCACCGGCTGCTACCGTGAGGATGCGCTTGGCCTTCTCACCGCGCCAGCCACCCGGCTCGCGGGCCACGCGGAAGGCCTCCGTCGCGCCTGCGAGCAGGGAAGCCATGGCGGCCTTCTGCATCTTGTTGGTGGGGCCCTCGCCGCCGCCGCGTGACCGGTGCGAGGCATCGGAACCGGAGCGGTGGCGGCTCTTAGTGTCGTCGTCGCCGGCACCGCCTGTCAGGGCCTTGACGGCGCCGCCGAGGCCCGTGGCGGCGATGGCGCTCTCAAGGAAGTTCTTGGCGCCCTTCTTGTGCTTGCCGACGGCGCTGCTGCCGGCGTCGTCCTCCGAGTCGGAGTAGTACTCGGAGATGGTGCCGTCGCGTCCGTGGTGCAGGATGTAGGTGGCCTTCTTGTCCTTCTTGGCCTGCTGCTTGTTATAGAACTCGATACCCTGGTAGGCGGCGAGGGCGCCGACGCCTGCGAGGGCCGCCGATGCGAGCACGTTGCGGTCGACCTGGCTGGCGTGGCCGCCCTCCTTGGCCTCGCGGCGGTCGTAGACCTCCTTGCCACCGGCGAGCAGGGCGGCTCCGGCGATGGCGGCGATGATCTTCTCCTCCTTGGATATGCCCTCCTTTTTCTTGGACGACTTGGACTTGTGCGAGGAGCGGCGGTCGTCGACGTCGTCGTAGTAGCGCGAGGACGTGCTGCCACCGCCCTTGGACCGGTGGTGGCGGTGGTGGTGGCGGCGCTGGCCGCTGTCGTCGCGGTAGTACTCGTCGTCCTCGTAGAGCTCACTGTCAGGGTAGTAGCCCGGCTCAGCCGACTTGGCGCGGCGGCTGCTGTAGTAGTCGCGGCCGCTGGGCGGGGGGAAGTCGCGGCGAATCTCCTCGACGGACAGCTCGCTGTCCTCGCGGCGGGCGGCGCGGGGCACCAGCTCGCGGTGGGAGCGGGAGGCGTAGTCGCTCCGGGCGTCGAGGAAGCGCGGGTCCACGGCGCGGTCGTCGCGGCGCTCTTCGCGCACGTAGCGGCGGGAGTCCCGCGGGTCGTAGCTGGACATGTGTGGCGTGTGGGTGATGGCGGGCGCCAACGGGGTCTAGTTCGAGTCTATTGCCAGCCTAGTGTGTGTATGGGAGAGAGAGTGTGCGTGTATATGTGTATCCGTCCGGGTGTTCCTGGATGAGACGGAATGAAACACTATGTCTGGTATTATAGCGTATTATACGATGATGGTGATGATGAAGGAGAATGAGGGATGAAGTGGGGGAAGAGATGACAGAAGAAGAGGGAAAATTTTGCGTAATCGGGCGCATGTAAGGCAAGTAATACGAATGTGCTGCTGCTGGTCGCAGGCGAACTACACAGGCCAACCGGTTTCCTTGGCCAGACCCGAGGACGAGGGGTGGCCCGGTGGGTGGTTGGGGAGGGGGCCTTGGGGCCGAGTGACATGACGATGGCAGGGGTGCCTTGGTGAGGGGGGATCATCATGCATGCACCATCATGGAGCGACGCCCCAGACACCGGAAAGACCGATCAGACTGACAAACTGATGAACATGTTGAGGCTCATTCAGACTCTACATTCTAGACTCTACATTCTAGAAGGCAGACATATGATGAGGCAGACACAGACACAGACATCATGAGCAGATCCGAACTCATCGCTGTATTCTCATCTCATACAGAGTAATACTCTCAGGCTCAGACCGGTGACGATGAGGGGGCGGGGCAAAGACGTCAGACCTCGTAAGATGCCGGGTATTCCACTAACACTTAGTGCAAGACCACTAACTGAAGTACACTGAATTATAGGCAGAATATGTTAGTGCAATATTTACCGTCATTAACTACGCGTACGTACCCGCACATCTGCAGCATCGCCGGATTGCCCGGGCGGCTTCTAGACCATTTTCCATGCGTCTTTGCCCTCATGCGAGCGCTGTGGTCCATGCCATGCCTGTACATTCGGATTCCGATTCTCATGTGCCCCGTTGTGCATTTCACTTTTGCATTCATCTGCAGCATTTGAGCACCTCGACGGGGCGCATCCATGGCCAGACCACAGCCACACATGCACCTTTGCTGTCTGCACGTCGCCCAGCTGCGCCTCGTCTCGAGTCATCTTCGCCTCATCCTTTTGTCTGCACTTTGTCTGGAAGTACAACCAATCCACTCTGCCTTCAACATCTATTGTACCCGTAGTGCCTGGCCCCGACCACCGGCCTCTTCTTCATCAACCGCTGTCCCTCCATCCCTACTAGCTCTCTTAGCCTTGGCCCTCACCCATGGGCCATGGCCCACGCACAGCCTCGGATGCATGACGTCAATCCCTCTCCCGCCACACCCTCACCACCCTCACCAACTCATCAACTCACCACTCTCACCAGCTTCCACTCACCCAACTCGTGTGCGGCTCAACGTCAGGCTCAACGTCAGTGTGGCGAACCATTCGTACCCAGCCAGCCCAGCCAAGCCTTGCAACCATTTCTTTGTACTCTGTAGCACCGGCTCCGTAGCACCGGCTCTGCAACACAAACTCTCGTATCTGTAGTTTAAACAATGGAACATTGAAACTTCTCTCCCACGCTTCAACTCCCGAGTACGTTCTTGACCCACTGTACCACTCACGGCATTTTGCAGCTCAGCCCACACAAACTCAGCTCACACTGTCTTCTCCTCCCCTTGCCCCCTCGATTTTCTCTTTTCATCGTTGCATCAGTATTTGGTAACTACTCCGTATCTTTACACGCTGCTGGGTGCTGCCCCGCCGCTTCGCTCGGTCCTCTCATAGCCATCTCATGATCATCATCTGATGAGGTAGTACTAGTTCTCCGATCGTCTTGCTCTCTTATGAGATTGCCTCTGGCCGCCCTGCTGGAAGCTGTCCTCGCTTCGCTCACCCTTCTCATAACTATCTGCCCACTTTTGTTTGCCCTCTCGTCATTCCACTCACAAACCTACACGTTCGCTCGCTCTTGATTTTACATTTCTTTTATATTTTTTTTGTAGTTTGTGTGTATGTATGTCGCCTTATTCATGTCAGACCGATGAACCTGGGCGGAAGCAGTGCTGGAAGTCGACTGAAGCAGTCCAACTCAATAATCCCATCCCAGAGGACAAGACAAGTCCAAGCATCTCTGAAAAGATATCGCGAATCGAATCTCGGTAGAAGATCAACTCAGGCAGTCCAGTCCAACTCAACTCAACGCAGGCAGTGCGCCTCACCCGCAGAGACCATCCGGAAACAGCAATAGAAAAGAAACGAAAAAGAACCACCTCAAGAGAAGAAAGAAGAAGAGGAGGTAGAAGAAGAGAAAGAAAAGGGAAAAGTATTATACACTGTTTATCAAATTCACTCCCCCCACCCCCGTCTATGCAGAGGGTCCCATTCGCAATGTGATGTGTTCTCTGTAATGATGATGTTGAAGATGATGATGTGAAAAAAAAAGAAGTATGGAACCCTACCGGAGACGCGGAAACAAAAGAAAAAGAAGACGTGAAAAAAGACGTGAAGAGAAATCAGAACATGAAAAAAGACAGACCCAAAACGCCACATTTTCCTCCACCCTTTTAGTTGGATCTTTTTTTTGTCGTTTTTTGTCGCTTTTGATTTGATGGTATTGTGTGTTGTGCGTGTGTGTTCGTCTATCGCAACGGCAGAAGGGGTGGGCATGGCATGACTTGACACCGGATGTTGTCATTATGCTTGCCTTGCTGCCCCCTTCCCATTGCCACCTTTTTCGACCTCAGAACAGGCCCCGACACCTGGGGAACAGGTGAAAACGAACAGGAAACCTGTCCCGCCCCCCTCTGACCATCTGGAGAACAGATATGTCCATGGAAGAGGCCCGTCTCTCCATTTTTGAAGTTGGCATACAAGCCAGGCCACTGTTCGTAAATGTAAAAACAATCCATGCTCCCAAATGGCCATGCCAAATGAAAAAAGAAAAAAAAATAACAGAACCAGAAACAAAACAGCATAGACGTATCGTGTCGATGCTGCGTCGCAAAAAATCAATGCCTCCCTCGCTGTGACGTCAACCGAAGTCTGTATGTCATGCAAGAAACAGGAACAGAAAACACGAAAGCTTTTGGACGAAAAATGGCGCGGAAGGAAACCAGCCAGCCCACGCCAAATCACAGATCAGACAAGTTCAAGATGACTCAAAGCGTGAAGCTTATGCCTGCTCCTCGACACCGTTGGCGGCGACCCCGTTGGTGGCAGCATGCCCATTGACCACGGCCTCAAACGACGCCCCCGAGGGGTTGAAGTCCGGCACCGCGGCCGAGAGCTGCGATGTCCCGGTGGCGGTGTGGTGGTGCCCATTGACACCGGCGTGCCCATTCACATTGCCGTTACCATTGACGTAGCCATTGACCTGCTGGTGCTGGTGCTGGGGGTGGTACTGCTCCTCGTAGGGGGGGTAAACAGCCTGCTGCTGGTGCTGGTGCTGGAACGGCATCCCGTTGAACTGCTGCGGGGCCGGGGCGTAGGTAAAGTTCCTGCTCTTCCATGTGACAGTGGTGGGGCCGTCGCTCAGGCCGCATTCCTCGCGAAGCTTCATGGGCAGGACAAACTTCTCCCAGCCGTGGCGGCGGCGTAGCCTCTCAACGCCGTCGTCGTCGCCCACCACGTAGTCCACTTCGGTCGACTCCTCGCACACAGCTCGCACGGGGCCCAGGTCGGGCGACAGGTCGCGCATGCGCTTGAAATTTGTGATGATGTGCAGAGGCACGAAGCCCTGCGAGTCTATCCGCCGACGGAGGTACATGTCCTTGCACATGTTGTCAATGGAGAAGTAGTACTCAATCTGGGCACGCAGCATGCCCATCGCCATGGGGTTACCCATGACGCCGTTGATGGTGTTGCTGTTGTCGTAGAACTGGTACGGCACGGCGGCCATCGGGTGCTGGTGCTGCTGGTGCTGGTGCATCGGGTTGGGGAACTCGTACGCCGTGGGCGTGAACTGCTGGGGCTGAGGCTGCTGAACCTGCTGCTGCTGAGCGGGGGGAGGGGGGGGAGG
>FYEU01000317.1:543766-554924 GCA_900188575.1 Geosmithia putterillii
TGCGACAGGCGGGCGGCGCCTGCGCCGTTGGGCATGGACATGCGGCTGTTGTAGTTGGCGCCGCCACGGCCACCGCCACGGCCACCTCCGCCGCGCTGCGAGGCGGGGATGAACACATTGCCTTGACCGCCCTGGCGGGGGGGAGGGCTGTACGGGCCGCGGGCCAGGGCGTTGCCGCCTGCGCCGGGCTGGAAGGGGGGAGCGGCGCCCATCGACGACGCAGCGCTGTGCCCGTGCTGGCCGTGGGCGTTCATGCCACCGCGGCCGCGGTACCCGCCGCGTCCGCCGCGCTCACTGCGGCCCTCGCGCGCAGGGTGCTGCGCCTGGTGGTTCTGAGTTTGGTTCTGGGTCTGGTTTTGCTGGGTCAATGGACTTTGCTCGTGCTGATGTGGGTGCGGACGCGCCGCAGCGGGGGCACGTCTTACTTGCTGGTGGCCAGGAGCCGTAGCATCCTTGCTGGCCTTGTTGCTGTTACTGTTGTCCGCAGCCTTCTTCTGCTGCTGCTCGCCCTTGGCGTTGGCAACGTCCAGAGACGCGCGCTTGTTGCTGCCGGCCGCCGTGGGCGGCTGCGACGTGTTGCGGTTGGCAGCAGGGCCAGAAGACTCACGAGTGCGGTCACGTGACTCAGACTTGCTGGCAGCCGGGTTGGCGGCGGCCGTGGCGGCAGCCCCCGAGGCAGCGGCCTTGTCGCCGTTGGTGTTGCCGTGGGCGCTGTTCTGGCCGTTGGTGGCCGAGCGGGAGCCAGCGGCTCCCTTGGCACCGCCTCGCGGCTTGGAGCCGCGCATCTGGGGCAGCTGCGTCTCGAAGCTGACAGTAGGCACGTAGTCGTACGTGACCCACTTCTGGCGAGGCTTTCCCTGAGAGGCGTCCTCGGCGGCATCCTTGATGTCGGAGGCCTTGTCCGACGTCTTCTTCTTGGTGTCCTCGTGGATCGCCGTCTCGGGCGTGGGCCATGCGGCGGCGTCCTGGACCAGGGGAGGCGCGTCAGCGCGGGCCTCCTTGGACCCGCGGCCGCCGAGAGCCCTGTTACCGCGGCTCCCGTTGCGCTCAGGCCTGTCGGCTGACTTGGGCTGGCCACCCTTGGCGCTGGCTGGGGCACCGTTCACGTGTGCGGCGGCGGCGGCAGCAGGCTTGTGCTGCGTCTCGGCGGCCGAGACGCCGTTGGTCGTGGGCTCGGGCTTGGTCTTGGCGGCCTGGGCCTGTCTGCGTTGCTGCCAGATGTTGACAGTGGGGAGGGGAGCCTCGGAGAGCTCAATCTTGGGGGGCTCGGGCTCGTCCTTGTGCTCCTGGTCTGCGACGGACGAGGCGCTGTCGGCTCCGGCGGCGTCCGAGGACCGCGTCTTCTTGCCCTTCCGGGGCTTCCTCGAGTCGTGCTCGTCAACGGACCGTGTTGCGGCGCTCGACGATCGAGTGCTCTTGTCGTTGCGACGCCACGGCCTATCTAACCTGGCGGCATCATCGTCCTTTTTCGGCTCGGATCGCCTTGACGACTGGGCAGTCTCCGTCTTGGGTGCCTCGGCAGGGGCAGGAGCAGCGGCAGGGGCAGCGGTGGTCTCGGTGGAGACAGCGACGCTCTCGGAGTCTTGCTTGGCAGGCTCGGCAGGGCTTGATTCGGCCTTGGTGGGAGCAGCCTCGACGGCAGGAGCGTCGGGTGACTCAGTCTGGTGGGCGGCAGCGGCGGCAGGCTGCTGCTCGTCGGAGGAGACGGGGGCATCAACGGTCGTCTTGTCGACCGAGGGCTGGGCAGGGGTGGTGGTGGGAGATGCTGGTTGCGCTGTCGGACCGCCCTGGCCCTTGGCGGCCTGGGCGTAGGAAAAGGAGGATGCGGCGGCCATTTTGGATGGGTGAGGTGTCGAGAGGATTCGACTCACGGCGAGGGGGGCCAAGGCAAAAGGAGCCTCTATGGTTAGAGGCTGGGGGAGAAAGGAGAGTGTTTGTTGGAGTGGGTGTGGGTGTTCGGATCACGTCCCCTGAATGGAGAGGAATGTGAGTGACCGTGCACCTAGTACTGGCACCGGGGAAGGGTGCAGCCGGGTCGTCTGACAGCAGCCCGGTCGATGGGGGATGCCTTGGGCAGCGACGGATGTCGTTTGTTTTGTTTTGTTTTATCGGTTGGTGTCAAAGAGGACGAGTGGTTCGTCGTCGGGTTCGGTCAGAGCTCGAGTGCCCAAAGCAGGGTTTCGAGCTCAGGATCCGGAATAGACGGATGGGAGAGGGTGGTAGCCCTGTTGAAATGTCGGGGAACGCACCGCGGAGTCGGGGTCCGGACGTGCGCTGATGCGGCAGCGAGGCAGGGTCGTCTCGAGAAGAGGCCGTTGGCCTGTCGGGTTGATGGAAGGGATGGGAGAGGATAGAGAGCCTGTGTCGAGAAGGCAGCAGGCGGCGAAAGTGAACAAACGGTCCCAAGAGGGAAGGGTATCGAAGGGTGACTGATTGAAAATCGGTCGGCCCACACGACACACTCGACGGGTTGGTGGGTTTAGCTGGAGAAGAGCGAGAGAAGGGAAAATGATGCCCGACGACGATCTCGAGATGGATACAGCGTATGTGTGTTGGGACCTCTGGATTTGTCGAAGGCCGCAAGTAACAGTACTCGTATTTGACCCTATCCGTGGTGTGGTGGTGTAGTGTAAAAAAAAAAAGTGATGACCCAGGCACGCACGGGGACAAGGGTCAATCAGCGGGACCCTGGAAGGGTTAATTGATTGTACGAAGTACTCGTAGTGTGCTCGTAGTGTGACTCGTAGTGACTGCCAACAGCCCCCAGACAACAAAGTCAAGGGAGGCGAAAAAAAAGGGAAGCGGCGTGTGTATGTCAAGCGGGGAAAGAAGGAGGAGGAACGGGTTGAAGAGAGGAGAGAGGATAATAGAGAAGAGGGGGTGAGGAGAGAAGCAAGGACGGGTAAAAGAAGAGTCGGACGTTCTTCTTCGTAAGAGAGGAGGGGTGGGAAGAGATTTGAGAGAGTTGATGAGGGCAGAAGCAAAAAAGCACTAGGTTCAGTTATTTTTGCGCAGAAGGTGAGTCTGAGTCCGGGTTGTGCGGTTGACTATTAGCCGTGCGTGGAGCGTGGAGCGTGGAGTCATTTGGAGTAAAAAAGCAGGCGCACTCCGTAGTGGTTACTCCGTAGTGGTGAATTTTTTTTTTACTCTAGAATTTTTACTCTGGGATAGGCTCTATCCGTACTGGTAGAGTCTGGTATTACTATAATGGCGCTATTACTCACTACGTACTCCGTACGCAACTCCATCTGACCAGAGACTGATGGAACCATGGACATGCTTCACTGTAGTCGGCAGTCCCTACGGCCTTTAGAATTCATATTGCTAATACTGAATACTATCAGTACTGCCGGTGCACCTGTGTATACATGTACATCTGATGCTGATATTAGTAGGTAGTAGGTCATTACAGCGTAATACCTTGTGTTCCAGCGTATCGCCCGTGCTGCTGCCCCCCAAATTGGAAATCCAACAGCGCCTGTAGGCCTAAACTTGTACCGCTCAGCCCCCGGGTCACTGTCCCGTCAACAGGCCGGCCCTGTCAACAAGGGTTTACAGGTTTGCATGGGGGGCATACGAGTCACCATGCTCAGACTCAGTCCATACAAATACTCGTAGAATGTATACTCCGTAATACCTACTTGGTATGATGATGCCTCCGGCAGTCCCTACCGGGGAGGCCATTCTCGCTTCGCTCGCAGCACAAACAGACCTACTACTAGTAGTATGTGCATTAGTCATTTCGTCACTGAAATGGAAGTACATGCACAGTCCCTCGTACTTAAGTCGCAGCTTCCTGTTTCTGTTTGCCCCGGCACAGATGGAAGGATGGATGGACGGATGGATCGCTCCTTCCAGCCGGACAATGCCCGCGCTCTACTGCCAGTATTACAGCGTGACCGGAATCTCGACTTTCAGGCAACTCTCATCATTCATGGCGGAGGGGCTTCTACCGTGTCAAAGTGTTTTCCTGTCAAAGTGTTTTCCCCTCCACCCAAGTGACTTGGCGAGATTTTTTTTTCTTTCTTCTCTTTTCCATTACGGAGCCTTTACTGTACAATGGTGGATTCCACGGACCCGGGCTTGGGGCATGGGAACCACTGCAGTCCACTGCCACGGCATGACTGTGGTATGTACTCCGTACATCATGTACTCTGTATGGGGTTTTTCATGGCGTACTAAGCAATAAGCATGGGCCACCATACGTCGCTTGGCAGTGCGGGCAGACAAGCAGACAGGGCTGCCGGCCCGTTCGCAGCCGTTTACACCCGCTCAGGCAGGGCATTCAGGCGGGGCATTCAGTAGGAATCAGGGCATTGGATGATGGCCGGGCTGCTCACATACTTCAAAGTACCATCTATTGCCAGGTCCCAGGGCATGCCGCCGGCGGATTATTACTGTGCCGCCCCGGGCGGTTTCCACGGACGCCGCCATTACCAAACGTGCCCTTGTGTGTGGTCAGACATCCCAGCATCAAATGCCACCGCATTGAGTGCACCCGAGTACAGCGCAGTAATAATAGTAATACTCCGTACTTTGCGAGTCTTGTCTTGCGAGTATGACCTTGGTCCTCGTACTTTCCAGATTGCCCAAATGTAATACTCGTACGAGCTCGAGCACAGCCAAGGCACCCAGCCTTGTTACGAGTATTATTCGTACTCCGTACTCCGTACTTCATTCTTATTAGGGGTCTCGGACCCGCGAGACCCCGAACCCGATGGTCACCCCTTTTTTCCAAGTCGTCCATCCCCAGCTCTTATCCCTGGCCGTCTCCTATCTTATATTACTCCGTACAAAGTACTCGTACTCGTAGTGGTGGTGTTTTCCATAATACAGAGTAAGTGCTAGGGCCTGTGGAGATGCGCGAATATATACCGGGACGGAGCGGGCAGGTCGGCGCCCCGTTGCACGCACACTATTATTTTCATGTGCTTTTTTGACAACGTACTCCTCCATGCACTGTCCTTTGCCTCTATTGCTCCGTACTCTGCCCTGCCTCACCAGCACGCCGTACATTCCTATCCACATCTGTACCCGTACCCGTACTCATGCAGTCATCGCAATGACACTGATCGGTGATAGTTGCCTGGATACGTGTACACACAGACGCCTCGGCACGTGGCTGCCTGGATGCGCATCATGCCCATGCCACCCCGTTCCACGCTGCTGGTGCCGAATCCTGGGGAGGGGGGGCCTTGCATACGGAGTAAGTATTCCTACTGCTCCGTTCTCCGCAAGTCGTACGTGCGGTCAAGGCATTGCTAGTACTAACGAGCATTGCATTGAAGTATGCCAATGTGCTCACAGGATCCCGTACCAAACGGGGATGCACAAAGTAATAATACTCTGTAGAGTATTCACGTCATGTCATATTGTTACCTGCGAACCAGATGCCAGACCGCCTTGATTGGCTGACCGTCATCGTGATTCATACCGCCCCTTCTCCCATGCTGCTGCTAGATGCAGATGCAGATGCAGACGCCCACAGCCGTAGGCTCCCGCCTCGTACGGCCATCCAGGTCAGGACCCCTCTTCTCACAGTCTGCGGTATACCAACCTTTTGCCTTGGCCTGCCTCATTGCTCGCCTTGTTCTGGTATACTCCTCTGCCATAATCTGCCTCCAGCGGCTCTGCCGGGAGCTCTCCTCGCCGCGCTCGCCTTTGATCTACGCATACTCTGTCTTGTACATTGCCGGGGATCTGCCCCGGCAGCCAGCCGGGCCTCCTCGCTGCGCTCGCCTTGCCCGCCTTGCCCGCCTTTTCCAGATTGACCGTACCCGTCTACCTCATCCCCGTGAACACGTTCCCAGGGCCAGTGGTGTGACTCAAATAGAGAAGTCCTACGTAATCGTGGTCCTACGTAACCGCAGTACATGTACCCACCCATCATATGTTTAACGCGGCACGGCACAGAAGCTGAAGCATTCAAAACATCGTCATGTGCTGGACCACTGGAAAATTCAATGATTAGTAGTTAACTGCAAAGGGCAGTCGTGCAGGGCCAGAATTAGAAATGGGAGATCGGAGAGGGAAATCAAAATCGACACGCATACACATACGGCATACCCAGTGTTACAGGCACAGCTGATGGGATTCGCAACGTGAGTGCATGCACAGATACATACATAGTAAGTAGTAGTACTGGTAGTCACTGGGTGGCACGGGACGGGCGTGTCATGATGCCGCGTTGCAGAAGTTGCAAAATTTCTCGTGCTGCGGCGTGCTTGTTGCGCCCCAGTCCCAGTCCAGGAAAGGACGGTCCGGTCCTTCCTTTCCTCTTTCCAGGAGATATTGGGACCTGGCCTGCCCTCTGTCTAAGATCCTGTTCCAGGATTCTCAAGGTAGCTTGATATCATCATCTTCATTTTGCATTACGTTTGTCTGCGTGTGACATCTGTGATGTCCCGTGTCATTTTATGTCTTCAGTTCCCGGCTTCACATTGAGTGCCTCCCGGCTCCGCGTGCTGCAATAGCGCTGGGCTTGTTCTCGTACTCTTGCTGTTGCCCTGCGCGGTGCTTGCTATACATGCAAGGACAAGGGGCAATCTTGGACAAACATCTCCTTGTTCTTTGGACAGACAGACAGACATAAAATGACAGACATCCGTTTCATTACTAGATACACTACAGTACAGTACAGTCTTCCTTCCGAGGCCACGCCACAACGTAGCCAGCACCCGCCTGGTTTGTAAGGCAGACGGTGAGCGGACGGTGGACAGACCGACGGCATATGAGCAACTCGCTCGTACATCACATGACGCATAATATATAGAGGGTGACGCAACAAAGAGGCAGCAGAGACAAGACGGACAGCCTTGGACTCGTTGCAACTTCACGGTCCTCAACCCGACATCCAAGATGTAGCCTGCCTGGCGCCAAAGGACGTCGCGAGGCGCAGACCCGCCGAGCCCATGGGGAAGTAGCTGACGAGGTACCATGCCAAGCAGGCCATCTGCACCAGGGCCGAGATCAAGGTGAGGATTGTGCTGTGGAGCTGGTAGGAGTTAGTTACCACAGCACAAAGAAAGGGGGCAAGAAAGGGAAGGGGGAGTGGATGATAGGAACGGGAGAAAGGGGGTACAAGGACAGGAAGGAAACGAAGGAGCAGAGAGAAGACAAACTCACCTTGACGGCAAACACCAACGTCATAATGATAGACCCAAAGTAAGCCGTAGTAAAAGGTAGCCTGGGCGCCGAGAATAGATGGTAGATGTAGTTCATGGGGCCCATGACGGCGGCAAACGAAGCCAAGAACATGGCCGAGCCGACGGTCCAGCTGCGCAGAGAAACAACAAGTGTCAGTTACTAAATGCCAACCAAAAGATCCAAGGAACCAGAGACAAAAGTCGTCACAAATGCGACGTCCATCATTCAAGGTTGTAGAGATGTGCGTGCATGCATCCATGCCATGCCCCATGTACTCTCTCTCGCGGTCGATCGCGTACATGGGCATGGATGGTGTACATCAAACATGTACACCATGTGTGGCAGTGTGATGGGGGAGGGGCAGAGGGGAATCGTTCAACTGGGAACGTGAGAGGTCACGGCACTTGAGAGCTGTCATGCGGGTGCTGTCACATGCAACATGGGATAGTACGAAGGCGCTAGCGAGAACCCGGTATTCCCTTCCCTGGGCCTCTTGCATGTTGAGATGCTAGGAACCCTGGGATTTGTGACTTGGAGGCTCGGGCACTCTCTCGGGAGGGGGATAAAGAGATCTGAAAGGAGGAAAAGGACAAGAAAAGAGCTGACAAAAACGTACAGTATGACAAACTTCCTAGGCCTGAGCGAGAGCACAGGGAACAGGGTGAAGCAGATGACGAAGCAGGCCGCAGCGGCGAGGTTGCACGCCCCAAAAATCATCAAACGGTCCCATCGGCTCACTGTGGTAGTTTCTCGTGTCAGCCAATGTACAAGCACCGATTCACCGACAACATCCCCCAGGCAAACAGGGAGAAGACCATGAATCGGTTCCTAGGGTCTCGGGGGCCTTGCATGCACCCAGCACAATGACATAGAACCCGAGATGCAATGCAGCTTTCCCGACGCAGGGGACCCGCCATGGGCAAAACAAAAGACCAAAAGGCAAAATAGCATCTTGGGGTCTATTTCAAAGGGGGTAGGGTAGATCCGTCGCGAGTCCTCGTGGACACACACACGCGGAGAAAAGAAAAGGAAATAACGGAAGGAAGAAAAGATATGCGTCCGCGTGTATGTGTGTGTATGGCAAGGTGTGGGTGGGCGGGCAAGGCGAGGCGGGCAAGGTCAGGGCAATGATGGGGTGACTCACGAGCAAACCAGCCTTCCTCCTCCTCTCGACGAGTGGGAGCGGGCAGCGGGGCACCTGGCCCCTCGGCCGTGGGCAGGCTGACATATCCCGAGTCACGGAAAGGGTTGAGGTTACTGATGGACGAGAGGAAGCCTCCCTGTTGGGGGGCGGTGGTGACGGGCTCGTCGTTGCGACGGCTCCAGCCCAGCGAGTTGAACGAGTCTCGTAGCGAGGTGGACGAGTTCATGGTGGCAGCGACAACGACGGACGGCGCTCCGCTCGTATAGATGGGATGTGTGATTATCGACGGTACTTGGAGGAGGGGTCGCGCGCACGCGGGGGAACGTAAATCGGTCAAGGCAGGCGGGCAGGCAAGGCTCGAGGCGAGACGAGAAGCCAAGGGTCGATCGACGGGGGGTGGGGCTCAACAAGCAAGATGTTGTCTAGTCGTCCGTAGTTCTGCGTTCTGGATATGTACTGTAGTTGTCTCTTGCTCCACTCTGGAACGACACCAAGATGGTCAGTTGGAGATGCAGCATGATATAGTAGCTCGTAAGGTCGCGTCGGGGAGGAGAGAGAGATAGAGAGGGGGGGGGGCACAATGACGCCTCGGAGGGTCCAAGGTCTACGCACGCGCGTACATGACTGGATGGACGCTCCAGTCCATCAAGTGTAGGCAGCGTGCGCGTGTGGCTGAGGAGGGATGGACGCAGTTGCGGATGGAGGCTGCCTGGACTGGACTGGGCAGCTGGGCTGGGTACGAGTAGCTGGGAAAGGGGTTTGTCCAGCGAGGATGGGGCGGAAATAGCGACATACGGAGCCTCCGCACTCACCTGGTATCTGCGAGCTGGTTTGCCACTTCCGGAGCGTATGGAAGGGAGCTAGTAGCAAGGGACGGATCGTGACCGCGTGCCGTCGAGGAGGAGGGGAGAGGCGGATGGATGGGAAAGCTGTGTGTGTGCGTGTCTGGGTCCTTGTCGTATCGCGACGACTGCCCGGATCCAAAAGAGGTGTGGGAGGTGGACTCGAGTGTTTATGGACGGGATGCGGGCGGTGTGTCAGGCAACCAATCAGAGAGCAGGTAGCCGGGCGGTTGATGGGCAAGGCGGAGCTACAGCCACTGTACAGTGGGAGTGGCCTCTGTGTTTGGAGGGGGTGGGACTGTCCATGTGATTGGGCGTGGGAGGGTGGGACTTGGGAGTAAGTACTACTTTGTATGGAGTTACGAGTTATAGTACTCTGTCTTTTGGACGACATTCTCCGGACTTTTATTCTTTTGCATTTATTTTACGCGTTGATATGGAGGTATGGAAGGGAGCCAAGACCGGAGTCGAGTGTTAGGTTGTCAGTCTACTAGTATGTACGTGCATATATCGCTCTGGGTGCTGTGATACTCTGTACGTAGTAGATACGGAGTACGAGTAGGCGGCTGTAAGGAGTAAGAGCTTATTAGAGTGGACTCCCTCCTCTATAATACTGCCGGCACTAACAGACTGACAGCTACGAGTAGCACTAGGTACGCTGTAAGAAGAGCACGGGCCTCACTGCCAACCAAGATCAGGAACCTCGATATGACTACATGTACTACTAGTAGTAGTATGCACTTGCTTCTGACCACCTTGCCACGGAACCCTGCGGAATCTTTGCTCTGGCTCTTGGTATCTCTACTTTGAATGTAATGTTATCTCCAACCTTACGCACACGGGCAAATGGGCTCCAGCATGAGCTCTCAACATTTTGCTCTGTATACTCCATTCACACTCGCAACATCAGCACAAAAGAGGGGCCATCCATCCATCCAACTGCCAACCTATGAGCCGGCCACCCATCCATCGTCCATGGACCAGCCCAGCAGCATATCGGTGGGGCCACGTCCGACAAACTACATGTACTCCGTCCGTCGACAAGCTGATGAGACTGACAGACGTCGGGAGGACGGGCGGGCAGAGAGACAGCGGCGACGCTAGTGACCACTGACATGGAGGAGTGGGCAGTGGCAGCCGGCGGGAGGGGAAAACTGGGCTGCAGCGGGCAGATCAGAGCTGCAGTCGCGCGCACGGGAGCCATGCATGAACTTGGGTTTGACGATCGACCAGTCTACGCCTACAGAGAACAGACTACTCCGTACCACGAGTATTACTATTGCTACGAGTAGGTACATGTACGGAGTACCCAAGCTATATCCTCTGCACGGCTGCAGTAGTACACCGCACCATCTGCGACGCTGTGCTGCCAGTATGCGTACTACATGCCATCCATCACTGCCTGCCATCCACTGCCTTGTCTTGCCTGTCTCTTGGGCTTGGTGCAGCTGCGGATGCCAAACGTGCTCTTGCTTCCCTGTCTTCAAGGTCTGTCTTGTCTGTCCCCCCTCCCCTGTGCCCCTCTCGGAGGCGGGGTACCGGCTCCCGAATATGCGAGGCTAGCAAGGAAGTTGACGCAAGATACATGCGAGCGCATATGCAGCAGCGGCAGCAGAGGAAGACGAGGAAGACCATGATACGCAGTAGCACGGTGGAAAGACACAGACGTAGCAGCAGCAGCGGTAGATGGACAGGCAGAGAGGTGACTCGGAAGCCACGGGGTTTGACGCGTCAAGGAGAGAGAAGAAGAACGACGTGTGACGCGTAGAGAAGTCCAAAAAAAGAACGTGAGGCCCAGATCGAGTCATGACCAGGCTGGGGGGGACCATAAGAGGCAAACACCACCAGCCACTGGCAGCCAGCGTGCTGCTTGCTCAGCCTGGTCTGGCTGGTCGCGGCCGCGTGGACAGACCTGGCAAGGCTGATGATGGGCACCGTGACGGCTGCGTGCGTGCGCGCGGTGGGCGCACCCAACCCATGACCGGCAGCTAGACAGTGGGATCCACGCATGACGCCTGCCCCCCCT
>FYEU01000317.1:554946-581100 GCA_900188575.1 Geosmithia putterillii
CAGTCCAGGGTTAAGAGGAGCGAGGTTCAACGTCGTAGTGATGAGATGGGAGAGTTGCGGATGCGGATACTGGTCGGAGTAGTCGTTGCAAGCAAGCAAGAATCACAGCGTAACTGGTGGTAATGGGCCGAGTACGAGACGAGAGTTCCTCGTGTGGGTAGCGCTGTCTTAGTTGCCCATGTCACGTTGGTTGCTTGGGTGGTGGGGTGAAGCCACCACGACTCCACCCTATCATGGAGGGGCAGGCAGGCACACCCTCCTCTTGTCTGTCTCTGTCTCCTCCCAAGGCTGGACGAGTCGTTGAACATGTTTTATACGCTGGATTTGCAGAGAACCAGCACGAGTGGTAATGAGAGTGAACTGTGCGACGCGACTGCTGTCTGGTAGGAGACATATTGTATCGTGTCAGAAGACGTAATGACTGAGCGGACGGATCTGGGTGGGTGGCTTTTTCGGTGGTAGGACCAGATGATGCAGGACAGGACAGAGCCCCCCCAGGACCGCGGATATAAAAGTCTTGATGCAGGACGTCTTGGCCTCGTATCTCTTGATGGATTTCCCTGCTTTTCCTCCTCTTTTCTTTTCCTGGATGCTGCTTGCTTGCTCAACTCTATTCGACACATAATCGTTTCCTGTCTGCCTACCTTGCTTTTCTGCCAAAACTTGGACCGAGGAAAGAAGAAAGCCGGCAAGGTCTTGGCATCATCACTGAACTTGGACGAACCGACGACGACTGGGTGTTACTGCATTATTACATGTATACAAAGGTGCCTCGCCGATGTTAATGCGGCCAGGTCTTCGACAACTGCCCTCACTGTCCTGTCCTTTTCTACATAACGCTGCTGCCTTGGCTTGAAGAGGAAAAAAAGAATAACGAGAAGCAGCCTCGCGTTGGCCGTTCGCTCTTCAACCAACCAACGCACGTGCATCGCCTCGCCGAGCCACGCCTCATTGCGCCTTTCAGCCTTGAACCAGAGGGAGCTGCCGCCATTATAACTACTACTGATGCTCCATTCCAGCCTTTCTCTGCTCTCAGTCTGCGTCTTCGCCTTCGCCTGCACTGCACCTAAGCATCACTACTAGCCAACCGGGGTTGACAACGCCCGCCCGCCCGCCCGCCAGGGATCTGCAATCCAGACCGGCGACAGACTTCCATCACCACAGAGAGGTACCACATCGTATCTTTCTTGGCATTATCAATCCAGGGAGATAGATTCCATCGCGACGTTATACGAGCCCATCTCTTGACGACACTCGCTGCACCAGTGTTGGAGCTACTGCACCCTGCCTGCAGCCACCTGTCCTCTGCCAGTACTACCTCATCCATCGTCACTACGAGTCGAGTCGAGTCGAGTACGTTCCCAGTATATCGTATCATCGCAGGTGCCTCTCGTCCACAGTACTATTACTACTCTAGTAGTATTACTACCGCCGTCTCTCAAGCTAAGCGTCTGCTCTTGGCAAACCACCAAACCAACCAACCAGCTTGCCTGTGCAGCCAACACGCGCGCGCGCGGCCCCCAGGACCAAAATATCCCGACGGCTCCGGACATTCTTGTTGTTGTTGTTGGTGGTAAGTCGTCATCTCTCTCTCAGTCTCTCGCCCTCGTCTCGCTCTCGTTTCTTCTTTGCGACGCTTGGCCCTGTTCGGGCCAAGGTGCATGAAGGGGCCCTTGACTCTTGGCTGCTGCCCGCACCGCACTCACTCCTTCCCCACTCCACTCCAACTCGTCTTTCCCTGCTCGCTGTAACCGCACAGCTGCACTGCACTGCCGCACCCATCATCATCATCATCATCATCCGTTTCCTTCTCTCCCTTGGTCCTTTCGCAGCTCGTATGAGAGCTCGTGTGGGTTGATTTGTAGCCTTTCTGTTGTTGTTGCGGGTGTCTCGAGCGGCTTTGCCGATCTTTGTCCCCCCCACCACCAACACCAACACCACCTGCTTGCCTTCTTGCCCCCCCTCCCCCAAATTCTTGTCCAACCTTTCAGCCAAGAGCCAAACAGCAGCAATTCCTTCCTGTCTGTCTCACCTTGTTACATGGAGAGACAGTGGCACTAAGATAGAAATACGTGCACACCAGATCCACTCGACTGCCTTCTTGCCCGCCATTCCAGGCTCTTGCCCATCCTCCCATTCGCCTCACACATACGACATAGTGCAGGCCGCTGCCGCTGCTCACCGCCCGCCCGCCGCCCAGGACATACTATCCTGGCGTCTACTCTCTACTATTACCACGGCGGCACCAACCGAGAGTTTGATAGCAACAAGCGACCATTTCTATTACTACCGAGCAGAGTGCCTGGCCGACGGAGAGCGATAAATATCAACAAAAACAAGCTTCCTCCGTCATCATCAAGGTGTGCCTCTTGCCTCTTGTTCACGAAGGTTAGTACCTGTCCTCCTCTATCATTATCCCCGCCACACCCGACCCGAAGCATCCATCCACTCCCATACCTCTACCTGTACGAATACAGCCGGCGGCACCTCAGCCACTGTAATCACCAAAGGTGGTGCGCTGTAATCAGTCGTCATCCCCCGCCGTAATCAACTGTCCGAAGTGCCCAGTCGGCATCCCGCTGCAACTTGGCTCCGTCCAGCTTGCACGCTCACGCCTCACACCTCTGCCGCTAGCTTCCCTTGATGCTAACCTTGTGCCCAGTGCTCACTCAGCGCACGTCACAGCACTCTCACCTCACCCTCAGCGGGCAACCCTCAGCGGCATCCACTATAACACACGCCCACCGCCCGCGACCCCACCAACCTTGAACCCATTCATTAAGCGTCCGTCCCCCGACCGCCCGCCCAGAGAGGCCGCTCGTCTAGGCCACTCGCCTATTATTACAGCGTTCTCCCCCCTCCTACCTCCACCTCCACGGCCGACGTCGCACTTCTTTCCCCATTATTGCCACACAATAGCCACAACCACCTTCTCACCCACTCATCATCCCGCGCATCCTCCACACTTTTCCATCGTCAACATCGTTGATGGCATCAGATTAACTCCTTTTCCATCCTCTTGACCATTCTGATTAAGGTGAGAAAAGACTGCTTTCACAAACTGCACTATTTCCCGCCCTCCCCAGACCCCCCCTCCCCTTCTCCCCTGCCCTCCCCTCCTTCCCTTCCTTCCCATCTAGGGCTGCCGCCCGGTGGGTCATGATTCCTCGGACCTTGTTCTCCATCCAGCCCACCCCTCGTCCCCGGACTCCCTCAACCTCTCCTCCCCGGTTTCCCACTTCCCCCTCATCCGCCGCCGCGCGCGCTGACAATAACAAGCCATTACTTTCTCAGCCACCCGATTACAGCTTTAGACGTCTGCTGGCCCGAGATCTGTTGCGCTCTGCCTCAGCCCTTTGCTCTCTTCTGACACCACGACCCCTCCTTCATTCCTTCATTTCTTACTACGTCAAGCCAAGCCTTGTCGCATAACGGCACAACTCTCAGCTGCTTCGCCTAGACAATGGCGCAGCACGGCTTCGCGCCCTTTGCCCCTAACGGGGCGGGCATCGACCCCAATGACCTCAACATGGGCGGCAACTTCAACACCCAGAACTACAACGACAATTACTCGTCGAACAACAATAACCAAGGAAATGGCTCCAACGCCTTTATCGCCGACGAGGACCTGCTCGACTCCCTCGGTGGCGACTCGGGAGGCCACCACGGGTTGAACAATAACCAAGATTACTCCGGAATGAACATGGGGTTCTCGCAAGATGCCTACCAAGCACACCGCCACAGCTCGGGGTTGAGGATGGACCCCAACCATGTCAACGGCGGCTACTCGGGCACCCCCGACGGCGAGCCCGTCCCCAGCCCGTTCGCCGCCAGCTTCAACACGGGCTACCGTCAGCAGATGGGGAACAACCCCATGGCTGGTTCTATCCACTCCCCCATGTCCTACCCCGAGGGCAACGAGCAGAGCTTCCTCACCGCCCGCGCTCGCATGTCGCGCGTGTCGCATCAAATGCAACGTAAGCCCTCCAACCCGAACTCTAACAACGGGAATAATACCCGGAGTCCCATGACGCCCAAGTCCAACGCCATCCACGGCCTGTCTCTAGGATCAAATGATTCGCCCAACTTTGGCGGCCAGTCTATCCAGACGGTGGGCTCGCACGAGAAATCACCCCCGAACCAGTGGCTCAACACGCCGACCGGCAGCTTCCCCGCATCGTACAACTCGGGCTTCTCGTCGCCGATGCAGCAGCAACAGCAGGCCATGGTGCCGCCTATTGACGAGGTCATAGTCAAGGGCGGGACGTCGATGCCGGCCAAGTTGAGCGGCACCAACGCTGCTAACGGCGGCGGCGGTGCTATCTCATCACAGGAGGCCAAGCGCAAGCGCCGGCGCGAGTCGCACAACCTGGTCGAGCGCCGTCGGCGTGACAACATCAACGAAAGGATCCAGGACCTGAGCAAGCTGGTGCCACTTCACCGTCTCGAAGACGACAAGATCCGCAAGCTGATCCAGAACGGCACGCCGCTGTCACCGACGCTGACGGGCATGTCAACACCCTCGCAGGCTACGTCGGGGCTTGCTGGTCCCGGAGCGCGCCGCGCAGCAGGTGGAGCCACCGGCAACATCACGACGGGCCTCCCTGTCGAAGACAAGGACAAGGGACCCAACAAGGGCGACATCCTCAACGGGGCCGTCAGCTGGACGCGCGATCTCATGTGGATGCTACACATCAAGCTGCAGCAGCAGGAGGAGCTGATGAACACACTGGCCGAGCTTGGCCAGCCCTTTCCCTTTGAGTTCACGGACGACGAGCGCCGCATGCAGTCGGAACTCATCGAGGCCATGTCCAAGAATGACGGTGGAAACTTCACCTACACGCGGGCCAACGGGTCGGGTCTCCGCGTGCCCAACCACACGGACTACCGGGGTAACTCCAACTCGGATGTGCCCCCCGCCAGCCTCGACTCTGTAGGCATCACACCGCCCGAAAACGGCAACGCCATGGGAATGGGCAACCACAACAGCTCGTCGGCCATTATCGACGACATGAACGACACGAACCAGTTCTGGCAGGAGCCGGATGACGATGTGAATGGACAGCAGGTCCATTTCCGCGATGATGACGATTACACCATGGATTTGCAGTGATCCTCCTCAGACAGTCTTCCTTGAGTCATGATCCAGGGCAGGACCGCTGCGACACATTTACGTTTGAGTCTGGGTCCTGGCAGAGCTGGGTTCTCACGGTCATCATCCTGGTCATATTTTACGCCCTTGTCTTACGGCCGCTGTCTCTTTTTTATGTCCTGTCCTACGACCATCTTCATCCTGGTCATTCCGGCGTCGAGGAGCATCCAGGTTTTTTTTATCAGGCAGGACATGCATCGTGGTAGAGTCTTTTCTCTCGATACCACCTCTTGCTATTGATTTCCGTTTTCGTTTTGTTTTCGTCCTCGTCTTTTCTACCATTTCCATTCTCATTGGTTTTTGCTTTTCAGTCGGGTCTTTCACCAAGTTTTATCATGTTACCCTATCCATGGGATCTCATTTCCTACTATAAAGCAGCGTCTGGAGTCTTTTTGTTTTTCCGTTTTCTTCTCCAATATCTTTTAATTTCCTATCACTGGTCACCTTTTCTTTTCACTTCATTCTCATTTCATCATGTTTTTCGTTTCCGTGTTCCCATTCATTTTTCCACTGTTCTCCAGTTCTCTGCGATACCTTGTGCTCTTTGAGAGAGAGCCACTTCTTTCCTTTCTTTTCTTCGTTTGGCTCTCGGTTTTCGGTTCGGTTCAAGTATGGACCCTCGGTTGATGGATCACTTCTCGTTCCATTTCAACATTTCTATCAGGAGGGTCACTTTGTTGGTTGCTTGGCTTTGCTTTTGTCGGTGGCAATACATGGATACTTGACAACTATTCTCATCTTAACCCCGCACGTTACTTGACCCATGCCATGTATATGTTCTACTTTGTGTGCCGTTTCTATCGTACCGGACCGTACCGGGTAGGACGTGGTCTAATGGAAAGCGTAGCGAACAGACCTCCCGCCATGGCCACCGGGGGCAGTCAGCGGAAGAGCGCGTAGGGTGATGAGATACACAGCAAGTGGCGAGCGAAGCGAGGGGGGGCTCCCGGTAGGGCCGCCGGAGGCAGGCAGACAATAAAGGAGCGTGAAAGTGAAGACAATGGCATTGAAGGGATAATGACATTGAAGGGATAATGACATTGAAGGGATAATGGCATTGAAGAGTGAAAGTCAAGACAACGGTATTAGTATAAAAATATCCCAACACATGACCTTACTGAGGACAATGAATAGCAGTATATTACAGCCATGTGGGATGAGACCGTGTGTCGACGTGCCGACGTGCGTCATTACCAGTGTCTAGTACAAACAACAAACTCCTTCATGTGGTTGAGCAGGGCCCAGGCCTCTTTGCGTTTCATGTCCTCCTGGAGGGCGATGCGCTCGAGGGCGCAGCGGCCGTCAAAGTAGCGACAAAAGGAGCGCCAGGCATCGCGGACGCGGTCGTCGCGGAAGCGGCGGGAGATGGCAGATAGGTAGCGGGCCTCCTTGCCGGTGGTCTTCTTGGCATCGAGGATTATGTGCGGCGGGGTGGAGCGCAGGTGAGCGGCGTCGTTGAGGGAGGGGTGGGCCGTAGCGAGGGGCGGGGTGCGGCGGGCATGGGCCATGGCACGCTCAGTGGCCTGGCGGTGGACGCGCGAGGCGATGCGCTCGAGGCGGGCGCGCTCGGCGGCATGCTCGACCGAGGGGACCTCTGTGGAGGAGGTGATGCGGGAGAGGGCAGGGGGTGGGTGTTTGTGGTGCTGGTGATCATGGTCGTTGTTGTCGCTGTCGTCATCGTCGTCTGCTGATATTATGGATGGGGGCGCCGTGGAGGCGAGGAGGCTGCGAAGGTTGGTGGACGAGCCCAGGATTGCTGTGGAGGGGGGCACAGGGGTAGATGGTGTGGTTGTGGTGGGGGAGATGTCGTCGGGGGACTTGTTGTTGCTGTTGCTGTCCTGGTTGGTGGTGGCGGTGGTAGGGGTGGCAGCAGCAGCAGCTTCAGCGGCCAGCTCCTCGGCCTCCATCTCGTACTCGACTTCGTAGATGATCTCGGGCCAGACGACAATGTAGGCAAAGGTGCACAGCTGCGTGACCCAGCCGCGGCGCATCAGCCAGGCCAGCATGAGGAGGTACGAGGGCCGGTGGGCCTTGGAGGGGCAGAAGTGCTTGTAGGGCCGCGGGGCCTGGGATAGGTCGCTAAGGAAGTTGGCCAGCGGGGGCGCCACGGGGAAGAGGCGCTGCCACTCAAGACTGTCCTGCGGCAGGCGGCGGGGGTCACAGTTGGGAGAGACTATGTAGACGTCACGGGCGTGCAGGGGCGGCACAGCGATGGCGCGCCGCCAGTATATAAAGTGCTGGGCGTACTTGCGCACCTGGCTGAGGGTGAGGATATTGCTCTGGGCCACTTGGTAGAAGCTATGTGTACTTTTAGCATTCGTTCTTCTTCTTGTGGCATGCACTTCCATACAACGAGCACATCTTTGGCCAGGAAGGGCCTCTCGAGGCATAACAGCAGATATAAAAGAGGGTGTGAGCTGGGACGTACGACATTGTGGGTTTGCAGAGGCGGACAAACTCAACCATGGAGACGGTGGTCGGGTCCGGGTCGGCCTGGAGCTCGGAGATGATCTTCTTCTCGTCATCCATGAGGAGGAGGGCAAAGTTGCGGTCGAGGAAACCGGGCTCGTCGAGGGCGTCCTGGGCGAGGAAGGCATTGGCAGTGGTGAGCCACAGGCCGTGGTGGTCGTGAGCAGCGCCGGCTGCGACGTCGTGCTGGTGCTGGGGACCGAGGTCGGCGACGAAGAAGGGGACGGGGATTTGGAAGGATGGTGTGAGGACGCCGGCGGCCGTGTCGAGGTGCAGGGCGGCAATCTTGTTGTGGGAGACGGCGTTGTAGATGTCGTGCATGGAGGCGGCGAGGGATGAACTCTGGAGGATCTCTTTCCAGAGAGTGGACATTTTCTTCCCTGCGCGGTACGGTGCTATCTGTTAGCAAGGAAATCACATGATATCAATCGATGAAGGTGGTGGGAAAAGATAATGAAGAGGAAAAGAAAGGAACGATGAGAAGAAAAGGGATGTGGTTGGGGCCGACCTACTCTCCTCCCGAGCCTTGTCCTTGGCCGTCAATATCCGCTTGCACTCCTTCCAAACAAAGTCGCTGTGCTGCTGGCTGTACTTGTACGCCTTGTTCGCCTTCTTGACAATGTGCGTGTATAGCGCGTCGACAATCTCCCTGGCCTCTGACCGTCCGGGCTTGAGGATGAAGACAAGGTTGAACATTGTCATTGAGCTGCGCTTCTCCTCGTCTGCGTCGTCCTTTTTGGTGCCCTCGTCCCTTTCCTTGTCGGCAGCATCCTCATCGACCACAGGTGGCGGCGGTGGTGCCGTTGCAGCCGAGTCAATCTCATGATCATTACTAGTACCTGTCGACGTAGTCTGGGGCTGCTGCTCCTCGCCGCCACCGCCGACCAGCACCACCGAGGAAGCCTCCCTAGCCTTGTTATCGGCCTTCTTCTTGGGCCTCTTCCACTTGCCGCTCTCGGGCACATGAATTGGATACGACACGCAGTGCAGCGGCCCGAGCGACAGCTGGAAGAGGGACTTGTGGTAGGACCGCGCCGGGGTGAAGATGCTGGCCAGGTCGCGGGTAGGGAAGCCGGCGACGCGCTCCCAGGGCGCGCGGGCGCCCCCGCTGCCGCCTGAGCCGGATGACCGGTCCCCGCCGCCACCGCCGCTGCTAATGTCGCCCCACTGGAGGCTAGAGTCGGCGCCGACGGCGCCAGCGGCGTCGCTGTTCGTATTGTTGTCGGCACCTGACTGCGATAGACGGTTGCTACGGAAGTCGTCGGTGTCGGAGGTGCCGTCGGGGCTCTTGCCCGTGTCCCGGCTGCCGGGCTCAGAGCCAGATGGAACGTGTGGGGGGTAGTGGAAGACAAAGGCTGGGCCGTCGCGGGAGCGGTTGATGACGAGGGCGACGCCGAGGAAGTTGTCGCTGTTGATGCTCGTGGCGGCCATGATGAAGGTGTGTGGGGTGCGGGGTACTATTAGATGGGAGGCATGGTCTCCCTATGAGTATATAGAATGCAGTTTCCTTGAGTGAGACTGCCGACTCCAGATTGGGAGGTTGATTATGGGAGTTCACGGTGATTATCAGATGAGATCATGGCAATCATGGCTTGGTGTTGAGCACTTGAGTGAGTGAGCGAGTGACCTTGACGCTATGTGTGGCGCAGAGTTGGAGAAGTGTGGCTGGTGACAGTCAGATGGGTTCACTGCCTAAGGCAGAAGTGCCAGTGGGCAGGCCCCAGCACTGTACGATGCGGGGTTCTTTCGTCACAGTCACATGAAAGGCAATGAGGGGCAGCTCGTACATGAATGAAGCTGCTTCCATTTCCATCACAACTGATAAGTTCAGAGGGTCTCGTCTGTTAAGCCGCGTAACACAGCACGAAAATGCATTGCAACAGAGTCATTTATGTAGGATGACTCTTGAGGAAGACTGTACAAGCTCCACGGTACAACCGCCCCTTGGCAAGTACAGGTAATACGCGGGCCACGTACGCGTGCTAACAAACTGTTGGCGCCATCCGCCAACACTATCAGGCTTTAGGTGCGGTAGTGCCGATGTTAGTACAGGTTCCAGTGTTAGGGACGCGAGGTGATACTCGTACTCGTTGATATTATAATAATACCACCGTACGAGTAATAGTGGAATGGTCAAGACTCAGCTCATGTCCTCCCCCGTGAACCCCACCGAGAGAAAAAGACCCAAGAAAGACAGTACGGCCGCTTCGTGTAGAACAGAAAGCCTTGTGAATGGGGCGAATAATACCTCCCGGGCGGCTTCCACCCCGTCTACCTGGGAGATGCGATGAGTTATCCGCAAGGTAGGATGGGCCGGCCGCTGAAGCGCCTTGACGGCAAGGATGGTCTCTGAGCGCCGTCGTACGTTGTGCGGGACCGACCTCTTGACGACAAATAGTTGTCGTCGTAAGATGCCGACCCGCTTGTCGACCTCGCTGACTTGGGTGGAGGTAAGTTGCCCAAGATTCAGATACAGTCAAGGGGGATAGGAGGCCTGGGACTGATGCTGTTCAGCATTTTCAGATACCGGGCCCGTCACTGCGGCCGACACCGTCACCCTGGTAGGCATTCGCGCGCCAGATCTGATCTGATCCTAGGTCTAGACGACCGCATCGGCAGAGGTATAGACGTCTGGTGCTTCGAGTGCCTCATCTTCGAGATGCTGCTGGGCCGCCCGCTCTTTCTGTGAGTGGAACTTCTTGGGGGAGATGCCGCCGATGAGATCTCAAACGATGAGCATCTCGTCCAGATACGAGAGGTCATTGGTCCTCAGAGGCACCCTTCGCATCTCCGGAGATGTTCCCCTCTCTGGAGGAGCAGCAGTTCAACGATAACAAGCCCAGTGATATTGAGGATGTGGAAGTGGGGGAGACATTGCAGCTGTATCCATCAGGCTTTCAGTATGAGCCGGCGGATCGTCCTTTGGCCAAGGACGTTCTTGACCATGATTATTTTCATTCATGAGGCCTACGCAGCACCACCTTTGGGGAAGGCCAGGACCCTTATCGGTACAGGCCAAAAATAGGCCATTTTCGGGTTCCAAAGCTGCGACAAACGCACTTGCTTGATCATCGTACTTGGTATTATGCCTACAGCGTATGCTTGCTTGCGTACCTGTATGCGTCTGTCTGTCTTGCCGTCATACAGCGTACCATTGATGTTTCTATGTTGCAGGTTCCAGCGCCGCCTGCACCATGCGTGACTCATGTCGTCACCACCTGCCACCTACCCGTTTGCCGGCAGGGATCCGGACGGGTGATAGCATCGAGGGGGGGCACGGATGATATCATAGCATTGTACGAGACCTGGGCTCTGACACACGGGATTCGACGATTGGAGTATCAGTCTGGTATAGTGCAGTACTTACAGACTTTTGATTCTGTCGGTAACCACACAATCGGCCACGCGTACTCCGTAAGTACTAAGGCTTGGACCAGACAAAGAGCCAATCTACTAGGGAGGGTACATAGTAGAGTATTGGTGCTAAGCCTCGTTGGAGTCCTCTAGAGTCCTCTAGAGTCAGTCCCGACTCCCTAGAGTCCTTTGGAGTAAAGCCCCTCCCCCACGCGCATCGACTTTTCCTCTGCCCACCATTTCCAGCTCTGCCCACCAATGACGACCAAAATATTATTAGGTCACCAAGTCATGTATTTTTTCAGGGTGCCCTGTGCCCCTGTTGCCCCTGTAAATACCGAGGACCCTGAAATTAGGCGGACAGCTGAAGCTAATGATGCTAAAGCGCGTATGCTGTACTCGTAGCAACTGCTAAATCAAGCAGCCAAGGCACGTACGAGTGCATTCGCCACCACAAACACCGCCCGCCGCCAGCCAACGCCGAATTCCGTACCTGCCTGGGCTGCTTGTCTGGTCGCGCTTGCCTCCTGCCAACAGCAAAGTTGACAAGCAAAACTGCTATCCAAACTCGTCCCAATCTGTCCCGGCCCACTCTCCGTCTTTTCATCTCTGCAACTGCATTTCATTTCTTTGCATTGCCGCGCAAAACCCTCTCGCTCTCCGCCCCCGAAAAAAACCGTCTTGCTGGTCTTGCATGTGCAAGAGTCCATTTATCTTTTTCTTCTCTCCCCCTCCGCGACCCTCTCTACTTTTCCCCTCCTCCTCCTCCTTCTCCCTCTCCCTCTCTCGTCCTTCGCCACCCCTCCTTAAGCCATCCCTTAAACTTGCCCCTCACCTCCTCGTCAACCTCTTTTGCTCCACGCACGCACGCCACAGCACACTCAAATTGCACGCGAAAGCCCCCTATTTTGATTGCCGACACTCCCGCCTTTACGAGAGTACCTCTGTCTGCCTTTGTTCAACATTGTCCATCGTGACCTCTTACCGCTTCCTGCCAGATCGGCACTAACAGAGGCAACGCCCTGGTCACCGCCCACGTGCCTCCACTACAAAGTGCAAGCCTCGGACCCTCTTCCTCCCTTGTCTTTGGTGGCCTCTGGTCCCCTCTGACCCCCTCTGAACCCCCCCTTGGCTCTGGCTTGGACCTTTATCGATACAAACTACAAGTGCAGCAGGCAAATCGCCAGGAAATTGCTAGTCTGCCCCCCCGGTGCTTGTCGTAAATACCGGTTCTAGCCCTGACTGAACCCCTATCTATTATTATTGAACTCTTTTGGCATTTCGTTGTCGTCGTCACGCGCCGCCTTGTCAACGCCTTGTTCAACTCAACGCTTTTGATCTTGGCAATGCCAATTCCCTAAAACTCCATTTCTACTACTATCCATCTCCATCATCGCATCGCCTCTTGTTGCTGTTGCTGCTGCTGCTGCTACTACCATTGTCCTTGTCGTCGCGTCGCCTGTTGCTACTACTTCAATTGCGTCTGCTGGGCCAACACAATGTCGCCCGCAGCTACCCACGACGACCTCGGCCGCATCCGCCACATCCCTCTCAAGTACGACAGCCACGACAGCGATGCCTCGGCCCTGAGGCTCATCCAGAGTTTGATGCCCGAATGGGCTTCGGACTCTGCCCCGACCGAGACCTCCAACGGCGCGTCCGCCGAGACCAAGCCCGAGCCCTCCTCCTCCGCCTCCCACGTTGAATTTATCCGCTTCACAGACGGCATCACAAACACGCTCCTCAAGGCCGTCAACCGCCGCCCGGGTCTGTCCAAGGCCGACATCGACCGCGACGCCATCCTCCTGCGCGCCTACGGCAGCGGCACCGCCGTCCTCATTGACCGCGAGCGCGAGGCTACCAACCACGAGCTCCTCATGAGGCACGGCCTCGCCCCCGAGCTGCTCGCCCGCTTCGACAACGGCATGCTCTACCGCTTCGTCCCCGGCACACCCTGCCAGGCCCACGACCTGGCTAAGCCCGACGTCCTGGCTGCCGTCGCCCGCAGGCTCGCAGAGTGGCACGCCCGCCTCCCTTGCATCTACAAGTCGCAGCAGAAGCCTCTGGCCAACGGCTCTGGCAGCACCACCACCAATGGAGCTGGTGCCTCCTCGACCAACGGCAACGGCCACGCTGCTAACGGCACAAAGGCCGTCGCCGCCGATGCCGAGGTGGAGGCCAAGATTGCCGGTGCCTCCGGGGGCAAGCCCATCCCTAACCTGTGGACCACAATGCAGAAGTGGATCCTTGCCCTGCCCATCGAGACCAAGCAGCAGCGCGAGAGGCAAGCCCTGCTCCAAAATGAGCTGAGCGACATGATTGGCAACCTCAGCCAGCGTCCGGGTCTCGGCCATGACGGTGTGAGTTGAACCCAGCTTCGGTTCTCGTCTCTGCCCGCTTCGCTAGATTTCCTGAATCATATAGAAGCGAGGGGTAGAGAGAGAGCGAGAGAAGAAAGATTAGGATTCTTTTGCTAATATGTTGTACCTGTAGCTTGTTTTTGCCCACTGCGACCTCCTGTGCGCCAACGTCATCATGCACCGCAAAGACCAGGACAGCGACGCCGTCACATCCGTCAGCTTCATCGACTACGAGTACGCGACCCCCTCGCCCGCCGCCTTCGACCTGGCCAACCACTTTGCCGAGTGGGCCGGCTACGACTGCGACTACTCGGCCCTGCCCACCGTGTCGCAGCGCCGCGCCTTTATTCGCGAGTACATACAGACCTACGTCAAGCTGTCGAGGGCCGACCCGTCGTCGGGTGACGGCGATCTCGAGGACGTGGCCGCCGAGGAGGACAAGCTCGTGGCTGAGGTAGACGCGTACCGCGGCGTGCCCGGCTTCTACTGGGGCATTTGGGCGTCCATCCAGGCCACCATCTCCGAGATCGACTTTGACTACGCGAACTACTCGGAGCTGAGGCTGGGAGAGTACTGGGCCTACAAGGAGGAGAGGGACGGTGCCAGGGCCGCCGAGGGCCGCGATATGGCTCCCAGGGAGAAGACGTGGTGGAGCGAGTGAGGTCGTGCATGCATGGCATGGGCGCCTCTGAATTCGAGGTACCCTACAGGGCAACCGAGCTCTGGGCAACACACGCCCAAGTTAAGGCTCCTCCCTGAGATACCCATCACGGACCGGACCGAACCCTCGCACTCGCAACAATAGGAACGAGGACACGCTTCCAGAACAGACTCGGTCCGCTCAGAACTCAGAGTCTCATCTCGATTCTACCTCTTGGCAGGCGAGGAACATGTTTTCTGGACACAACAATACCCCCCAACATCCGGAATATCGGAGAGGCGGTGTCGTGTCTCACAGTCCCCCCATTATACCCCCCTGATGTCATCGGGTATTTCCGAGGACGGCAGAAAAAGACGGGGAAAAAAAGACCGCCCTGCCCCGGACATTGAAGGCGACGGGCTTTTCATAACAACCTACGGAGCGTGCGGCGTCGGCGTATCCTTTTAATACCTTTTTTATACGTTTTCCTTTCACACTTGATTTCCTTTCTTGGCGGTTGGGTTCCTCTTTGGGGCTCACCCATCTTCTTCAACACACTTTACACTTTACACATACACATACAATGTCCCCCGCCCCTGATGAAGGAACGAACAAATCAACAAGCCGTCTCGAACTACTAGTACCGGACGAACGTCTCTAGTAGGTGGATGGAACGAAAAAAAATTATAGACGGGAATGGGAAAAAGATGCTCAATCAGTATGGCGTTGCCATTGGTCGAGTTTGCACATATTCAACAAGCATGGACAGCGGATCGATACAGATAATAAACTTGTCAATACTACACAATCGCCAAGGGCTCGATCTGTGATGCCAAACGCTGTTTATAGCCAAGCACTGGTAACAAAAGCACCTTTTCAGTGTTTAACCGAAGCGCCGTTAGCAATGTGACAACGCCCTTTGAACGCTCACAACAGGACCCCATCGGCCATCGGCCATAGCAAGGCCGCGTTTCACGTTACAACATGTCGTCATACTGGTAACATGTCACCTCGTGTCCTCGTGCCAGACCCATCATCTACGCGTTGTGACATGCCTCGCCTCGCGCTGCGGCGTATTAATAGGCCACGAGGGGTTGAGGAGAGGGGGGTAAACTTGGAAAAGAAGAAGTAGTAGAAGAAGAAGATGCACAGGCAAGGCGCGTAGAGAAACAGTACACCCAAATTGCCAAGGTAAAACAAGAGGAGAAGAAAAATTCGTCGCGGCCCCCAAGCTTACTTACATGACACCAGACGCCCCTTTGGACGGATAGGGGCAATGATCGTCTGGGTCGGCGCAAGAGGGCTTAGTACATACATGTTTTGGTGCCATGGTGGTGATGTGGGCTTACTCAGAGTGGAGAAGGCAGTGGGCACTACGAGTACTTTGCCAATGCCAAGTCAATCTGGCATTCGCTTTGACGTTGCAGTTCGGTTGAGTCAGTACTACTGTGCTGAAGTGATTGAATGGACGCGTAAGTACTAAGTGAATAGCGAGTGGTGATGGCGGGGTTGGTGGTTGGTGTTGGTGTTGCGTTGCAGTGCACTGATCCTGTGCTGAGCTGCTGACTGCAAAGGAGGTGCGATGGATGGTGAGATGGAAGATAACTTTATAAATAGACTGTGATATAGATAAAGATTAACTTATTGTTGCAGGTTGAGTTGAGTTGGGAGAAAAAGGGTTGATTTCAACTGTGAACTGAAGGATTTGTTTGACAGGACCTGAATGCGACATTTACCTTCTCCAACGGGGCATCGCCAACGATGGGTGCGATAATACAAAGTACTAATAGCACTCGTAGTACGAGTACGACGTGCGATTCCTCTACTTGCCTGTTTGGGGGGTTTCCGTCCGGGACTCGGGATCGGTTACGAAGTTGTGTTGCAGTTGACCTACAGCGTACAGAATATTATGAAGTCAATATTACTCTGTGTGATTTGATGTCTGTACGAGAACTCGTATGTATGTAATACCCCGTTCCGTAGCTCCGCGTGCGGGAGTCGTGCCGTGTAGGTCGATAGATGGGTTCCGATGTGGTAGGTACGTTGATGAATGGATGGTGGTGAGATGGGTGGCAGGGCGGAACCGTTCCATGCTGACGGCATATCGGCAGGTTTTCGGCAGAGTGAGTGCAATGTAATATAGTCAGGGTGCTTGTTCGGAGCATTACACTGACCGAGTACGCACGGAGGGCAGACGGTGACAGCCTTGTGAGGCAGCTTGTGAGGCTCCCCGGAGTCTTCGTCTCAACTGTCAACAAGCTTATACTCCGTACTCACAGGGCCGAGGGCACGGACCCCATGACGCCCTGTTCTCAGGTGACAGCCTCTAGTGGTACGGAGATATATGTACGGAGTACGGATACTATGGTGTTGAGTACTAGTATGAGTATTATGAGTGAGTACGGGTACTACTACATGTCCATACAAGTTGCGAAACTCGCATAGAATCGAGGATAGAGTTTGCGAGTGCGAGTACGAGAAACAAAACTGAAATCACGGAGTCAAGGAGTTTATTACGCTGTAATGGAACATGTTGTTCCAAGAGTATTGACGGAGTCGCGGAACAGACATTGATGGATGATGACAGACCAGTGAGACCACGGACCATGCCTCGCACTTGTACCAACCAAACGACGATGCCAACCACCACCACCCTTGTCCGTGTCCGCCCTGCCCGCCGCCCGGTACGAAGATACGGACTAAGTACCGCACTGCGTATGCACACACACATGCACGCTCTGGCAATCTGGGTCGCAGTCGCAGTCGCAGTCGCCCGGCACGGCAAGGGCCACGCACGCACACCCCTGTCTCCTGTCAGCATTACCACCTCAGCAGCCTCGACATTTGCCGGCCTGTCGACCAGGTTGCCAGGGAACAGAATTCCGATTCCCCCTGGGCCCTGGGCGGCAAGGCGACAAGGCGGGCAATACTCTGCGATGTTCCATACGGGCAAACGGGGTACATAGTTGCTGCCTGCGAGCTCGGACGCAGCCCAGGTCAACACTCCGGTACGGAGTACTGTAATGGCATATCGAAACTTGTTGGAAATGGCCGAGGATGCATGTATGTAATATTCCGTACAGCGGGAGTTTCCATGAGCGTCTACATGCTCGTACAGGTAGGTAGGTAGGCAGGTAGAGTAAGTACATAGTATGTATCATGTTGAATGTACGTCTGTATGTGGTGGCCATGTGCATCGCACGTTATATCCAAACCGCGCCCTACGAATATTACTCTGCAAGACTGCAACCCTTGCACATGGCTCCGCTACTCCGTCCTCCGTACGCCGTAGGTGGCCCCTCGAATTCTCCCGCTCTCGGAAGGGGGGAGAGAAGGAATGGATACCCCCCGTCCGCATATGTACTCGGTACTCGCATTGCGTCTTACTGGTCGGCCGACGCCGCAATTGTATGTACGAGCACCCCGTACATACTTGCGCGAAGCACTACGCACGCAAGGATTTCGACTAGCCCGGGGATCGTGAGCCTGACGCCGGCGTGCCATCTTCTACAAAGCACAGAGTAATACGCTGTAGACGAAGGAGCTACATGCTCGTTCGCGTACAGAGTACAGAGTACATGGAAACATCATGGTACGTCGGCATGCCCGCCATTTCTCCCGCCCAGGTCCGTCATGATGGGATCGGCTCGTTTAACCTTCCGAGAGGGATCTGACTTGCCCTGCCTGCCCTGCCTTACCTGCCTTACCTGCCTTACCTGACTTCACACCACAAGATTCAATTCCGTGCTGGGGTGTGTGTGTGGTTCGTACGTCAAGCAGTAAGTATTACTCCGTATTCCGTGCTTCGATGCGTCTGTGTGTATGTTTCTGTGTGCGTGCGTGTGTGTGTGTGTGTGTGTGTGCCAAGGCCAAGAGAAGCCCTGGGGGCCATCACACATACGTACCATTGATGCCATGCAATCCCATCTCATCCATGCCCATGTACTCCGTACATCCCATGCTTACGTGCCGTGCCTATCAGATGATAATAGGTAGACGTGCCCAACACTCTTTTCGGTTCGCGCCTTGTTGCTCGCTGCTCACTGCTCCTCATCTCGCCTTGCGTCCTGCCCGCCTCACTTGTGCTTGCTTCACACTCACAAGATACATTCATTTTCTTCCAAGTTTCCTTCTCCCCAAGCCCTCGACTTTTGATTCTCTTCTTGACAACAGTTTCCCAATGTGATTCTTTATTAGCGAAATTGCCATGATACGGCGTATACCACCAGCATAGACTTCTCGACTCACAGTCAGTCACATTGACACTCACAAAACATTTGAAGCGCAAACCATTTCATCCGGGATTTCTTCTTCTTCTTTTTCATAATTCAAGAGCGTTGGGAATTAAAGCGCGTTTGGCTTCAATTGGGCTCGGTTTCATGAATCGAAAAGAGCTTTTTGGGGATTCAGAGCACACATAATGTTGTCCGTTCGGCATGAACAAGGACACGCCCACATGTCCGTCCGCGGACAGGTGGGAGGAAAGAGCATGCCTGCCCCTTCCACATACGGCTTCCCCTCGCTATCAGAGTCCTCACGGGCACCAGGCCCTGACCTACCAAGGCTTCTCGATGCACACGAGAATGCCTCCGTCACATCGGCAACGTCGACCACTTCCTCCTCATCAAACTGGCACTCATCAGAAGCCTCCTCGTCGGCCTCGCCGCCTTCAGGGCTCAACACCCGGGAGACGTCTTTTCACGACACCCCCATGCACGATGACACCGTCTCGTTCGACCACGGCGCCCACCAGCACCACCGCGGGGGGGGCTACTACCAGACTGCTGACCATGCACCCGCTGCCTCTGTCCACGTCGACGGCGCAGTTCGCCAGCTGAACCGGCAGCAAGACCATATCCGCACTCGTCTAGATAGCCTGCTCATCTCCCGTGGGCGGTTTGATCCTTCAGCCGAGTTGCGCATGCTCTCGCACAAGTACCATGTTCTTGAGAACATTGTTCGTCAACGAGGTATGCCCGGCTCTATTGCACATTAACAGCAATCCTCTAACAAAAACAAAAAGACATGTTGCTGACTTTTAACATAAGGCCTGGGGGGTCAGATTCCTATCCTTTCTGAGATTGAGGAGGCCCGCTCTCTCCAATTCCGGTGCGAGCGACTCGAGGCTTCGTGTCTCCAGTATAGTATGTTTCTCATTCCGCTTTATGTACGGCGGCCCATATCAATGCTAACGCATATCTTGCAGCCGACATCGATCCAGCAGATGTCCTGAGGCAATCTTGCCACGAGGGCCCGGTGGGCTTTGAGAACTGGCTCGGCAAGCACATTGAGCACAATGATACCCTGATCGGAGACTCGAGACCAAGGCACATCCTCACCTCCGAGGCAGAGAACTTGTTGAATCCCGCCCGCACACAGCGACGGCGTTCCGTCCCGCACGCCTCTTACCGCTGCCCCGAAGAGAGCTGCCTGCACTACATCTACGGGTTCCAGACGGAGGGCGAGCGCCACCTCCATGTCCGCACGCATTCGGCGAAGCATTTTCCCTCCGACCGATACACAGACAATAACGACAACAACACGTCACTTACGACTCACTTGCCGGCCTTCAAGGAGCCTACTGTGAGGTTCCCCGAGTCTCCCTCCCATATCTCACCCACGACTTCTTACCTGGCACCCGGCACCCCAGCAGCCGCACAGCCTCGTACTCTCGAGGCAAAACTCCAGGCCAGAGACAGCCCCGACTCGGGGGGGTTTGGCTTTCTACCCAGCCTCCCAGAAACCCGTAGGGGGTCGGCCGAGGTCGACGGCGACCCTCTGCTGCCACCTCTGCAGGGTACCCGCATGGGTAACCATTCCCGCCTCCAGTCAATAGGCGAGCTTCAGCTTGTGCGCAAGACGGACCAATGCCTATACTGCTGGGTGATGAAGAAACCCGTAAGTCCCGCGCGTACCTTTGTAGAGTGATCTATGCTCTCGCTGACTATGTTCCCAGTGCGACAAGCTCAAGCTATGCAAGGCGTGCAGTGGGCTCCAGCCTGACCCTACAGAGCAGCATTGGCGGGTGCTGGGATGCCACCGCAACTCGTTCGAGTCATTTGTGGACATCTTCCTTCCAGGTATTCTATACATCATCTATCAAGAGGGGGAGGCTTTGATACTAACGGCCACGTCTAGACGTGAATGTAGCTGCAATGGGCATCTCCATCCCGTCGCCCATCACCCCGCTTGCGTTACTCAACGACGGCTCGCCCCAAGCCCAATACCGCATAAACAGCATCATGGAACGTGTGAAGGGTGGAATCGATTTTGCCGACGCCTTTTGGTCATCGGGCCGTGTCGAGCAGCAGCGTGCGTCTCGAATCGCCGCGGGTTCCAGGACAGCCGACGATCTGCGACCGCTCCCTCATCTCTTGTTGGCGTTTGCATCGAGCGAGAACTACGAGGGTACAGCGTACGACCTGCTCCAGCTTCTCAGTGTGACGGGGAAAATGTGCGATAGCAGGGCCATGGAGGAGGTGACGTACCCAGTGCTTTTCCACTCCAAGATGCTTCTGCGCGAGATCCTGCAGTTCCACGACGCGCAATTCCAGACGGTCGTCTACGACGACAAGACCACGACGTCAAGGCAGGTGCCCCTCGACGGCATGATGACCGCCAAGTACCTGACGTCGATCCGCGAGCACCTCGCGCAGTACCTGCAGGTGTTTGAGCAGACGACGGTCCGGAGGCAGAGAGACCTCAACGTGCGGGAGTGGCTTGCCACCTTCTACTCGATATGCTTCTTCAGTGTTGTCCGCACCATCGTCATCGACATGCAGCTACAGTCGCCACAGCTTCAGGGAACAGTCCGCGTTGGGAGCCACTACGCCAACAGTTTCTCGTGCACAGTCCACGGCGCATACAGGGCCATGGTCGACGCCTTTGCTTCGGTGGGGCGGTCGCCCATGGACAGTCTCCAGCTCGAGGAGCTCGACCTCGTCGCGGCCTCGTCGCAAATCACCCGCCGCGAGACGTGGGACAAGCGACACATTTCCACGAGCTACGAATTCCTCCTGCTCCTCGGCTTCGGCCCACCCGAAGACCCAATCGTCCACGGCTTCGTAAAGCAGCTGCTCCAGCCGCCGCCCGCCACGACGCAGCTCCGGTCAGCAAGCCAAGATGCCGAGAGCCCAGGATCAGGAGAGTATAGTAACCAGGGCCACAGTGCCGCCGAGGCCACCGCAGGCCCGGGGGCGGACTCGCCGTGGGAGCGCCACAAATATGGGAGGGACTCGAACTCGCCAAACGACGAGAGGGATAGGGACGATCAGGTATCGCCACACTCGTCGCCACGGCACTCGAGGCGACACGCGTCGATGGACGGGTTCCTAGGATCATCGCGCTCGCAGAAGCGTCGAAGGACGATGCCATCTGCATCTGCAGCGCCGCGGGCCGGGATGAGGGCACCCCCAACGCGCGTCTACTGCGCCAAGTGCAGCGAACATCCCGAGGGTTTCAGGGGAGAGCACGAACTGAGACGGCACACTGAGGCCAAGCACGCCGCACTTGTCAAGCAATGGGTGTGCAGGGAGCCCGAGTCGGCCACTTTGACAGATCCCAAACCTTCGGTCTCACTATCCAGGTGCAAGGCCTGCCGAGCACAGAAGCCGTACGGGGCATACTACAACGCTGCGGCGCACCTCAGGCGTGCGCACTTCAATCCACAACGGGGGTCCAAGGCGAGCAGTGACTGGCCTCCGATGAGCATCCTAAAGGACTGGATGCAGGAGGTGCACCAGAGGACAGCATGGGCAGGAAACGAGGAGGGATATTCGAGCGACGTTGACGATCGGAGACAGGCGGCTGCCAGAGCTCCAGCAGGTGATTCGCAGCAGCAGGCCTGGGGCGGCGGTGGTGGTGTTGGTCAGTCGGAAGGCGCAACAGGCTGGCTAAAGGAGGAGACGAGCGGACGATGCCCTCACCCCGAGTGCGGGCGGGCTTTCAAGGACCTGGCATCCCACATGCTGACGCATCAGGAGGAGCGGCCGGAGAAGTGCCCGATTCAAGACTGCGAGTACCACAGCAAAGGCTTTGCGAGACGATACGACCGCAACAGACACGCCCTCACGCACTACAGGCAGACGATGCCGTGCCCATTCTGCCTGCCTGCCAGAGACGAAGGGGAAGGGAGGTGGCCGCATGCCGCGACGTTCAACCGTACCGACGCGCTGAAGCGGCATCTCACCCAGGTGCACGGTGTGGAGCAGACGCCACCGAATAGTCGCAAGATGTTTGTCGGGGTGGGCGTGTACGATGACGGGCATGACGATGGTGGGATTGGCGTTGCCGATAATACGGCCGATAGAGAAGCAGCACACGGGGCACATGGTGCTGGTGCGGGTGCTGGTGGCGCTGTTGGTGCTGGCAGGTGCTCTATCTGCTGTCAGCGATTCGGTGTGGCTCAGGACTTTTACGAGCATCTAGATGAGTGTGTGCTCGGGGTGGTGAATGGGGGGTCATAGTCCGGTCTGCGATATACGAGTATTAGAGCAAATGCAGAGGAATACAAAGGAATGCAGAGCGAATACAGAAGTTCGTAATCGTGGTAATGATATTATGTTGGTTGGTTCGGCGCAGATGAAGTCGTTGGTCAAGGTGGGGATGCATGGGCATGGATGTCGGGTGCCGGGCTTGGCGGTCCACTATCCGTGCGCACGGCACGTAGATCCGAAGGGTCCGTCTCTGGTTGCAGCAATTGACCACGTGGGTGGCTATAGCTCTGTACGGGTAGCTGTCTTATCATGCACAGGCTGGAGTATATGATCTTTTCTTGTACATGGTCTTTGATTCTCGTATATCCGCACGGGTATCTTGCTTGTACTTTATGCTGCATGGGTACTTTGTTCTATGCGTCTTCCTTGGGAGTTTCTACAGTTTCTGGGTGCTTATAGTTTGTTTCCATGCTGCACGGTGTACTTGCATGCTGAATCTGCATGTTATACTCGTGTTTGCATGCTGTACTTGAATGGTATGGAGTACATGCGTATGGCTTGGCGGGGGGGTATTGGTCATCGGAGATGACACGGAAGAGCGAGCCAAGCGAGGACTCCTCCCGGCAGGGCCGCCGGAGGAATTATACATGTATTAATAATGAGTGGGTTGGGTGAGGACAGCAAAGCTGCGAGGAAGTGACCGGGCACGTAAGAGAAGAGCGAGCGCAGCGAGGACAGCTCCCAGCAGGACAGTCGGAGGCGCAGTGATGAGTGTATTGAGTATAATACCTAGTCTGCAATAGTTAACGACGTCATGTACATGTACGAGTGGTCACGGTATCAGCCCTAGTAAGGTGGTGGTGGTAGCAATCATAGCAAGGTACTTGTAATGGTATCAATCATGGTATTAAGGAAATATTTCAGAGATGCAATGTCTAGAGTGTGTACATTTTGCTATTGCGTAGACATTTCTTTGTATACAAGGGTATGTGAGTAGATGGAGCGCAGTGGGGAAAAGCAATAGCGATGAGAGAAAGGAAAAAAGAAGAGACTAAGACGACGAAGTACCGTTGGCCTCCCTGGTCTTGTCGTTTGTGAGGGGGCTCGAGCGGAGGAAGTACTCGTGGATCTCGGGGGAGAACTCGCCATCGTCGGGAAGACCGACGGGGGCGGCCTTGGTCTCGCCGTTGGCGTCGCCCTTGGCGTCCGAGGTAGGGGCAGCGGTGTGGATGCCGCCAGCGTGGGTCTCGCGGTCCTTGGGGCCGAGCTCGCTCTGGACGTGCTCCCACTCGGCGCGCATGTCGTCGATCTTGGCGCGCCAATCCGCCTGGGCGTCGTAGTGCTTGCCGACACCACGGATGCGCTCCCAGACGGACAAGTGGGAGGGGTGGACGGCGACACCGTGGTAGTCGTAGTCGCGGCCGGCACGGATGTAGGTCCAGCGGCGCTCCTGCTCCTTGAGGTCGAGGCCGGTGGTGTCGGGCAGGAAGAGGAAGGTGAGGAGCATACCAGCCAGGCCAAACCAGGGGACGACGTAGAACTTGGTCTGGTCGTCGATGTAGTTGTAGAGGACCGAGGCGAGCAGGGCGCCGGCCTTGCCGATGCAGGCGCTGAAGCCGTGGGCGGTGGCGCGGATGGGCGTGGGGAAGACCTCGGCGGCGACGAGGAAGGTGACCGAGTTGGGGCCGAACTGGTTGAAGAAGGAGGACAGGAAGTACATGGCCTGGAAGGCGTGGATGCCGGCCGGGCTGGTGTAGTACTCGTAGTTGAAGGCGGGGATAACGAACATGAGGAAGCAGAAGAAGAAGCCGACCTGCATCATCATGCGGCGGCCGTACATCTTGTTGTCAATGAGCATGGCGGCGGCGTAGTAGCCGGCCAGGGAAACAACAATGTTGACCAGGTTCCACGTCCAGGTGGTCAGCAGGCCGGGGCTGTCGGACACGACCTTGATGAACTGGCCCTGGAAGAGCTTGTTTCCGTAGAAGAAGACGTCGTTGCAGAACCAGGAGCCGGCCGTGGCCAGCAGGCGGGGGCCAAAGTAGGTGAAGCAGTAGCGCAGAGCCGTCACGTCGTAACCCGTCACGTTGGTGCGCGACTTGGCCTCGGCCAGCTGCTTGGAGGCGTGGGGCATCTTCCAGGTACGGTAGTAGACGAGCCAGAGCGTGCCAATGGCGGGGAAAGCAAACGACAGGCGGAAGGTGAACTGCGCGGCCAGTTTCGTGAAGGGTGCCGAGCCGGAGCCGCTGTTGAAGATGACGAGAAGCACGATGAGCATGACCTGGTTGACGAACTGACCCCAACCCTGCATGAGGAATGCCATGGTCACCCTACGACCACGGTGGAGACGGTCCTCGCGCGTCGACAGCTTGCCAGCGCTCTGGCTGTTCTCGAGAGATGAGGTGGCCGTGATGGGGTACTCGCCACCCACACCGACACTGTAGAAGAAGAGCGACCAGGCGTAGCAGATGACCCAGCCCTCGAGCGTGAGACCCCACGACGCCGTCAGCATCAGGAGACCACCAAACATGATGAGGGCGTCCTGGATGAGACCCCATCGTCGACCGATGGCATCACCAATGATCTATGCACACAGTCAGTTCTTGTTCCTGTTCCATTTTTTTCTTCTGGGTCTGTACTTACACCAACGAGAACCTGACCAAACATGATACCGATAATCTCGAGATATGTGACGGCGGCGACCCAGTTCTTGGAGCAGACCGTGTTGTTCTCCCAGCACTCGGGCCAGACCTTGCTGAAGAGCGGCTCAAGGTTACCGATGGAGAAGAGGACGTAACCCTCGAGACCGAGACCGGCACCGGGGATGACGGCGTTGCGCATGTACCAGCCAAGGGGCGAGAGGGGGTCCTTCTTCATCATGCGGCCGATGGTGCCAAGCTCAGCCTTGGCGGCGGCGCGGTCGACAGCGCCGACAAAGTTGAAGCGCTTCGCGATGGGCAGGTCGGCCCAGTAGACGCCGTCAGAGGTGTAGGAGTCGTCGGGGCGGGTAACATGGCCAAAGATGCGGCGCTCGTGCTCGGTGGTGCCGGTGACGATGTTGTCGTCGTCATTGTCGCTGTCCGACGACTCGGCCACGGGGCCGTGGGGGATGGGGATCTCGCCGGGGATGGGGTCGTGGTGGTGGTGGCCGTGGTGCGCGTGAGTCTCCTGGGAGACGTCACCAGCGCCCTTTTCGCTGTACTCGGGCATTTTGAGGCGCAAGAGCTTGTGTCTCTTTAAAGATGTGAGAGCTTGTGCCGCTGCTGCGTTGGTGGTGTGCTGCAGGGATCCCGCAATGGATGGAGGGGAAAAAGGGAAAGAAGAAAAATGTGTGGTGGGGGGAAGGACCCTGTTTTTTTCTTGGGTGGCTCTTTCCTTCTTGCCTCCCTTCGGGAATGAAGATGGAGAAGAGAGAAAGGTGTTGAGTTGAGGCACAACGAACAAGGACAAGGGACAGGAGATTGAAGGCAAAAGAGGAAAAAGACTTGTTATATACGGGAATCTCAATGGCAAGCTATGGAGTAGCTAGTCATCGTACTACTCATTCAATGTGAGAGACGAGTGAGAGCAAAAGAGTAGGAAACATGTTCATCACGGGCAAGTCGACGAGCCAATCAAAAGAGAAGAAACCACCCCGTGGTCGATCAAGTGGCTACGATAGGAGAGAAAGGAAAGCAAAAAAAAGGTTAAAAAAAATCGAAATAGACGTTTTGGGGGTACTTCAAAGCGTTTTCTGTGCTGGGG
>FYEU01000317.1:581219-614557 GCA_900188575.1 Geosmithia putterillii
GGCCGGGCAGGGGAGCATGGGCAAGGAAGCATGGGCAGGCGTGGTAGGGTCACGTCGCATTGAAAGAGAGAGCGAGCACAGAAGTCTGTTTCGCAGCAAGTAAAATGGCCGAGGGACAGAGCCAAAGAGCCAACGGCTTGCTTACTTAGAGGTTAGTACAGAGTCGACAACCCGGCCCGGATCAGACGGCACCGTAGACGCATCCCTCGTCGAATCACCCGCCAGACACATCTCCACATGGCTCTGCTGCGGGGCGTCTCTGGCGTCCTCGCATACTGTCCCAGACACGGCTCAGCAACGCCAGATCAGCTGGCAAAGGGCACAGTGTCGACAAGTCGGCACTCCCCTTCCGTATCGATTCCCATGGACCATCCTGCTTGGGCCATCCATCCATGGCTCTGTTTTGCTTTGGCTCCAGCTAATATTAAATCTTGGTCGCCCGCCCCAGGCCGTTCGCCCAATGCCATGCGACTCTACACGCACGTTTTCTTTCTGCCTCTGCTTCTCTGCTTCCTTCTAGAATCTCACTCGTCTTCAAAATGGGTATTTCGGCTTCTGTTTCCTGCCTCTGCCTCGTACGACAAAAAAAGCACGCGCCTTCGCTGTCGTGGCAATCCCGGTCACCTCCGAGGGTGACGCCGTGCGACATTTTCTCCGAGGGCGCGCTCGCGCTCGCTTACGTCCTTGTCCTTTTTACCTTAGGTACACATGTACTCTGCGTGAGTGTGCGCAAGTATTACGGGTACAAGTTGCATAGGTGGGCTTCTCATGGACCTGCATCACCACCGGTGCAACGCTCCCCTCCGAACTAATGTACGAGAGAGACTCGGCCTTGAATACTCGTAGGAGCACTGAAACTGATTTCTCCCACTCTGGCAACTGCTCGCGTGACCACTGACGACTTCTGCATGGACATCTGCCGCCACTCGCCTTCTACCGCCTTGGCTCGGCTTGGCTGCAGGGGAGTTATGCCATGTACCTTTTCACCTTGGCAACCCGGGAATGTACAACGGATATGCTCTTGTTCTCGGCGGGGCTGTCTGTCTTACCCCTCTTTGACATATTTGACAGAACTTGTTGATGATTGTGCAGTGAATGAATGTCCGTATGAATAAACTGGATGAGTTGTCGGTGTACAAAGACGCGCAACCTAGAGCTGGCGATGCTGTACAACAAGTGCGACGAGTTCATGGGTGTTGGCATTTTACTACTCGTACCACTGTTACTACTGCTACGGAGTACTGCTAGTTCCAAGACGCAGCCGGCGGCACTAGACTCGAATGTGGCAATACACCCAGCATGTACTCCGTACCCTGGGCTCTCATAGCTTGTGATACTCGGGTATCTCATACTCTACTCGCACATAAACTCTTACTTCTCCAGACCCTGAATTGAGTTTAATCATTGAAGCACTCACCCATGTTACATCCCTCACGCCTATCTGTTTTTTTTTAGTACTCGTACGTCCGCCGATAATTGACAGGTGATAAAAGAGTACCAATCACATACATACAAAGTAGCCATCGAAACATACATGTCTCACATGAGACAATACTCATACCCGTACAAGTACTCATACTCTCGGATAACTCTAATATTATACCATTGACCCCGATGGTCCGGTCCAGTCAAGCCACGTCACGTCGCCATTGACATCATACCCGTTATCACATTTCCCTATTCAAATATACTTGCTGAAGGGTCAGGATCAGGATCAGGACATATGTTACACACGTGCCATCATCGCCGTCATCGTCACACAATGCAGGGTAGCTAAGCCGTGTCACCAGCGTCGGTGTCAGCTCTCACCCAGTTTACACAAAACGGCCGAGTCCAGCAACTCGGCACAACTAGAGAGTGAGTGTGAGATAATGAATGATACGATGGTTGAGAGAAGATAGCCTGTAGCATCTATCCATACCCTTAGGGTAAGCAGGCAGGTGCATCGCAGGCGCGTTCCTCCATGTAACATCGCAGGGCTTTCTTCTTATCCAACCAACGCACCGGCATCATCTCCAAGAGCTACATGCGCTATACCCTTACCAGTCCGGAGTGCACAGACGTAGTCAGACCCTAGGATCCCGGCAATCAATCCGGGTAATATCCTCAAGGCCATTTCAACTTCAGCCGTTGTAGATCCTTCCCAGACTCGCCCAATCCCAGCATGAATCCGTGCTACATGCAACCCGGGCACCGCATCCTCTGCAGCATGCAGCCCGCTCATGCCGTGTCATCCCCATCGCCAGCTCGGATTGATATATAGTACAGATAGTGGCAAAGATACCATTTCCCACACTCGCATTTCAGTATGGGGGCGAGGGGGGCACATTACGCATGAGCACGGCAAATCTTTGAGAATGGCGAACAGGAGGAAAGCTTCTTATATTCAAAGAAAGTCTGGTTAAAATGAGATTCCAACTGAGAAATAGCAATGTTATAATGCACGGTTCCAGACCGGAGGGTCCAATCATACCCAGAGAACCAGAATCCCGATCTCTTCAGCCTCGCCGTAGAGATGACGTTAACGTAGAACCCCGGAACCAAAGCGACATTTGTTAGTACCAGGCCACGATTTCGCTTTCCATCCCATCCCACAATCACGTTCTTCAACGTCCTGGTGCCGTGACCAGATATACGCTCAACCCCTCTTCTAGGATCCAAAGGCTTGAAGGACCCCGGGTCCAGCAGACCGATATCGTTGACAAGATGGAAAGCGGCACAGTTACCAAATAGGGTGCTCTTGGAAAGATCGTGCTCCCTGGCGTCGAACGCGGTCATCCTTATAATGTCAAGGAGTTGAGCAGGGTCAGCGGTGACGATAGGGTAATCATCATCCGACTCAGTCGCGGAACCCGATTCCCCGCCTTCCAGCCATCTGAGATGGGCAAGCGTCAACCTCAGCCCATTGTACCTCGGCGTCGAGAGCCTCAGCTTAATCTCCTTGACTTCTCCGTAGGACGGGATGTGATGCAGTTTGCCCTTGGTCCCCGTGAGTACATACTTGAGCTTTCTGCAGGTTTGGGTATTCCAGGGGTGAGCTTCGTCAGACGCTTTGGGTAGGCATGGGCAATTCTTCTTCTTTCTTTCGGGAAGGTTGATCGGATCGATCGTGAATGGCCTTCTCCTCCTCGTGGGCGGCTCGCAAGAAGAAGCATGACAGTTGCCAGATCGAAGGAAGCTCTTCGTTTTCGCAGATGCGTTCAATATAAATGTCCCGTTTCATTTGAGCCCATTTGTGAGCGAATCTTTTGCCAGCATGCTCTAGGAATTCGATGGGCTTACCGCCCCATGAACATCCATGAGATCTGCCTCGCTAAGTGCCTCGGACCACGCACCGAACCACTCGTCGACGGTCCGGTTTGCTCTTTCGGCATCCGCGAAGACCCTTCGGAGACGTAGGTGTGCCATGTGCTTTCTGTATAAATCGGCCATGTTGAATCGAGCAATCGGCCAATGTATACGCGCATAAGAAGAGTAGACGATGTGGTGACTTGGTATTTAATTGATCAATTGATGTAATGGTAAGGGGAAGTCTTGACTACGCAGTACTACGGAGTGCATGTAATCCCCTGTAGATCCAAAAGAGGGGAGCCGATTATTGAATGGGTCGGAGCACGTGTCTGATATATTGCGGTCGTAATATAAGCACACGATACGACGCACTTCAACATCTCACAAAGCGGCCAGGGTAGGAAACCACCTGTGCACGCAACGGATTATGAGCCTGGAGCACTTGATATTCGGATGACTTGGTGTATCCAGCGTGTGCGGGACGCCATTATGATTGAAGATGGATCGGACGCCTTTGGCATTCAGCCGAGACATCCTTACGTCAACCGAGTTCAGACAAGCGGCACGTTTGTTGTCTGTCGAGATTAGGACTGTCCAGTCAGGGGACGCGGTCCCGCAGATGGCCGTGAAAGCCATCAAGGAACGACCGCTGTAGGAAACGAGACCGGAAGGACGCCTTCAACGGCATTGATCTTGAGGCGGCAGCCGGTTGACTCTGTACAATTGGCGTCAGCAATCGTGATGGCTGTGACACGCGCCTTGGTGATACACAGGATAACATCAGGCAGACCGTAGACGAATACGACAACAACCATCGCAACAAAGACTACAGCATTAGCTAGAAGCCCTACCATCAGGGGCACTCGTGCCTCAGTCTATTGCGTGAGAACCCTACGATTCCGACACACATTGCTCGACACAGCACACATGCACCACACAATACACCGTATACCATATAACACTATACACGGCGCATACCCAGAGCATACACATCATGCAACATTGCACATTATACGCTCAACACATCAATACACAAGACATCAACATAGTCGTATAAACATATCAACATACAATACACTCAAACGGTCCAAGACACGAAAACTTAAAACTCAAAAGCTCCAACGCAGCAAGCACTCAAGGTAGAAGACCCAAGCTCAAACTCGCTCAAGTCCAACTCACTCAATGCTCCAATCAGCTCAAACACCCAGGTCCAAAGCCATCATCTCATCTCAAACTAAACATACAATACATATCAATTACAACGCCACGCTACCATGATGTGTATACAAAGGGGAAAAAAAAGACATGGCACATCATGAACTCTCGTAACTATGCACTTTGCACTCCCTCCCATGCACTTCGCCGTACCTCGTCAACATCATAAAAAACACTCTCGTTAACCTCCCCAAAATCAACCCCTTACCACCATCGACGCACTGCTCACCATCATCAACCCCTAGGCGTAGCCTCCAAATCCGTAGACGTGGTGGACGCGTCCTTGCCGTCGCCTGCACCCTCCGGCGTGGTGACAACCCTGGTGAGCGCCTCGGGCGTATTGACGCCAGTGCTGCTCCCGGTACTCCCCCCGGAAGCAGCACATTCCCCTCCACCGACCGTACTGTCATGGCTATTCGCCCTCATCATCTCGATGCCCAGCTTTGACGATGGCAGAGCCGGTTTCCCAAGCTTGGGACCTGTACTACGCCTTGGCTGTTTCCTGGGCGGTGGGGGGCCAGTAGCAGCAGGGCTTGTCGCGGGGCTTCCTGTCGCAGCAGAGCCTCCCGCTGCAGCGGAGGTGCTTGTCGTAGATGCAGATGTAGACGCAGCAGTAGCAGAGGAAGACGTGAGTCCCAACTCTTCATCTTCATCATCTGCAGACTCCGTCGTCTCCACTGCTGCGGTCTCGTCACGCTTCGCAGCACGCTCCAGCTGCGGAGGAGCCGATCTCTGCACCGTGAGTTGCGGGACGGGCATCGATCTCCATGAGCGTTCATGGGTCTGTTGCCCTTCACTCTCGGATATACCAAGCCCAGCCATGCTATCATCTAGCGAGTCGTCGGCTGGAGCTGCAGCAGTAGCAGTGCTTGCCGTGCTTGTGCTCGTGTTTGTGCTCGTGCTCACTGCACTCGTGGTCGCAGGCTTAGACTTTGGTACCGGTGGCGGTGGCATATCCTCCGTAGTCGTGACACTCTCCGAATCCCCAAACATGCTTGACGTAACGGAGTCCTCCCGACTAGAGATGACAGACCGCCCTGCAAACGACGATACCACAGACGTGGGACTGTCGTCGGCAACCCTGTGAGGCCCGGCAACTGCAGCCGTAGACACCTTCTGGGGCGCTGCGTGACCAGCACCCCTGGACTGATACTGGGGCGGCGGTAGCACCATGCTTCCAGACGGGGACCTCTGCTGCCCTGGCGATTCGGGCACCCAGTGGCAGAGACTTCGCAAAACCTCGGTCAGCTTCGACGAGCTGATGGGCTTCTCGATGAGCGAATCAAAGTAGTGCGGCGCGGCCACTTCCTTCAGGTACGCGGTGATGGCCACGATGGGCGTGTGCGAGTTGGCATTCTTGGTCTCGCGTATCATGCGCGCCACGTCGGCACCGTTGATCTGCGGCAGCCGGTACTCGAGGAAGATGGCGTCGAAGCGGATCTCGCTCATCGAGTACCGCACCGCCTCCGACCCCGTCGGCACCGAGATGGTCCGGCAACGCAGCTTCTCCAGAAGCTTCTCCATCACCATCCGCGCTACAGGATGGTCCTCGCAGATGAGGACGTCCAGTGGGCGGAACACGCCCGTGACCCCGCCGGGGACGCCATCGAAAGACGCACCAGGGAGCGGAGGAGCCTGCGACGACAGCCGCCGCGAGCTTTGCCGCCGCCGCTGCACCCGCAGCAGCGCCGCGTTGTGCTTGTCCCCACCCTCATTGTCTGACGACGACGGCGACATGTCAAACACTTGACTCTTGCGGCTACGGTGCCGGTACAGCACGTCGGCCGCCGCCACCGGACTGCCCTCCTGCGAGCCTACCGTCAGCGACCGCGACCGGCTTGTCGAAGGCGCGCTGCTCTGCTTGGGCGTCGCAACCCCAAGCGCCGCCGACGTCGTCCCTACCTTCTGCGGCGATATCGACAGTGGAGGAGGCGGTACGCCCGTCCGACCCCCGCCCTTAGCTGGCGATGCCGACCCCGACACTGATGTCGCCGCCTTCTGCAGGCTCGGTGGCACCCTGGGCGGGATGTCGATGCCGGGCGCAGACATGGACGGCTGGAGCGATGGTGGCTGCGGCGCACCGGACTGGTGCGACAGGTTGGACGAGTTGCTCGACGCCTTGCGCCGGCCCTCAGTGCCCTGACCAGCCACAAACGACACCATAAGAGGCGATGACGGCTGCGATGCCCGGCTAGGTGACGAGTTGGAGTGACTCGTGTACCCAGATGGCGACTGCGGTCGGTGGCTTGCCTTGGCGTTGGACAGAGTGCGCTGCACCGGGTTCGCCAGTACGGGGCTACCGTCGAGAGACCCACCCGACTGCGAGTTGGTCATGGTGGCCTGCTGGCCTGCGGCGCCACCAGTGCCGCCTGCACCGCCTCCGGGACCCTTGCTGCTGCTGCCGCTGCTCTGTGCTGCCAGCGCCTCGGCCCTTAGCTTCTGGATCAGTTCCTTGTTGGCCTTCTCCAGCACCGAGAGGTTCTTGAAGGCAAACGTGCCAAAGTCGTCGTTGGCCAGCGGTTCGCTCAGTCTCCGCGACTTGGAGTCGCGCACGTGAGGCGGAATGTGCAGCGGCATCAGCTTGCGGTGCATTGAGTTGACCTGGGACCGCACCCGACCCAGGGCATCATGCGGCCGCTCCTGATAGTCGGATCCACCGCCCAAGGAGCTGTGCGGAGATGAGGTGTCCTCCATGTCCTCTGTAAAGGGCTGCAGCACCGCTCCACGCGGGTCAAAGTACTCCGTGTCCTCTGGGTCCTCGAGCTGCGGCACAAACTGCGCCTCAGCCTCGAGAAGTGTGTCCCAGTCCAGGCCCTCGAAGAACGCGTGGCTGCGGATCTCCTCGCCGCCCGACGAGAACTTGTCCTCGCGGTTGGAACCCAGACGCGCCGGCGGGTCCATGCACAGCAGCCGGTTGATGAGGTCCTTGGCCTCGTCCGAGATAGGCTCGTCCGGGTCCTCGGGTGGCCACTGTATGTTGCGCGCCAGGATGTTCTCAAACACGGTCTCGGCCTCGCCAGCGTTGAAGGGCGGCACGCCGTATAGGAACTCAAAGAGGATGCATCCCACCGACCACCAATCACTTGTCTCGTCCTGCTTGTCGCCATTGATGGTCTCGGGCGCCAGGTAGTCGGGCGTGCCTACGAACCGCCGGTTGGTGTCGGTCGGGTCGAAGAGCGCCATGGCCGGCGGCATCATGTTGGACTGCGGGACGCTGCTGCTGGGGCGCGACTGGTGGGCGTCGAAGCTCGAGCGGGGACCAGGGGTCATGCTGAGGCCGTGCAGCGACGTCAACTCCGGCGAGCCCGAAAAGGTGCCCTCGTCATCGGCTAGAATCCTGGCCGACGTGGATCCGGATGCGGACCCGGGCTCGGGCGGGTCGTGGAGCGTGAAGGTTGAGAACATGTTGGCGAGGCTCTCGCTCCCCCCACTGTCGCTGCGGTGGCTGCTAGACACGCGGCGGTGCTCATGCGATGAGGGCCCGAGGCTGAAGTAGGACGGCTGCCCAGGGCCCGCCGAGTCGGGCACCATCAGGGGTGTGTTGCCGGGCGAGTGAACGCCGTGGCCGTGAAGGTCGAGCGACGTGGACCGCGACGAGGCAATCGAGGCCGAACGGACAAACGGACCCTGGTTGAGCAGATCTGGAGTGGTGTCGGTTGTAGTGCTGTTGAGGGCGCGCTTCTGGCGGCCAACGAGACCCATGCGGGAGAGGCCAAAGTCGGTCAGCTTCAGGTGGCCCTTTTGGTCGATGAGCAGGTTGTCCGGCTTGAGATCTCGGTGGATGATGCCGCGACTGTGCAGGTGCTCAACGCCCAGGATGACCTCGGCCAGGTACTTCTTAACCCAGTCCTCGGGCAGGCCGCCAATGACCTTGATGAGGGACGCGCAGTCGCCGCCGTTGAGGTACTCCATGACCAGGTACAGGTAGTCCTTGCTGGAGAAGGTCCAGTACAGCTTGGCGACAAACTCGCTCTGACCCTGCCACATGAGGATGGCGCGCTCGGCCTTGACGTTGCCGACCTGGTTCTTGGCCACCATGTCGGCTTTCTTGAGCACCTTGATGGCAAAGTACTCGCCTGTGGACTTCTTCTTGGATAGGTAGACACTGCCAAAGGCGCCCTTGCTGATGGGCTTGATGATCTCAAAGTCCTTGATGGACGGCTGTGTTGGCCGCGGCTGCGGTGGTGCCTGGTTGGCGTTGAGCCGTGGTGACGGCGGCGGCTTCATGACAAAGTCAGAGATGGCGGCCGATGACTGTCTGCGGTGGTGCCGCGAGGACGAGTGGGTGGTGATGGGCGAGCTAAACTCGCTGCCCGGCAGCATGGGTGAGCCTTCGGGGGACGCAATCATCAGCCCCTCCTGGGACCCGGGCATGCCGCGAGGCTTGACCCGTAGCGGCGACGGTGGCGCGGCGCCCGGCCGCGAGGGCGACTCCTGGCGCCGTGGTGACGATGTGCCGGGGAGCACCAGGCTCCGTCGGTGGTGGCGCCGAGAGCTGGCCGCCCGCCTGAGGTCTCCTCCAAACTCTGATATCGGTGACTCGGTCCTCGGGGCGGGAGCCTGTGCCCTCGAGGCGAGCGACGAGGATCGTAGGCTGCCCTCGCTGTCAATCGTCTCACTCTCGGACAGGGTGCTGTTCTCTCTCGCAATGTCGCGGGGGTTGGTGCCCCCAGTGGTGGAATTCCCGGTTGTGAAGCGGGGGGTGAGGCACTCCTTGGGACTACTGGAGCCTGTGGAGGCCACGTAGGAGCTCGGCCGCGGTCCACGCGACGGTCCGCGCGAGCGGGAGGTGGAGGGCGTCATGTTTGCCTCACGGAGGGCCGTGGCCAAAGCCGACGAGCCTTGGTTGTTGTTGGCGCTGGTGCTGTCGCTGGTCGCGGCGTCCTCGGCTTTGCGGCCGCGTGGCTCCTCGGCGTCATCTGGATGGCCATCGGCCTGGCTGTGCGAATCGTCCACTGATTCTGGCGCAGGATGGTCGACGTGGAGGGGGAATCCCTCGGTCTCTTCTTGATCATTCATCTCACCATCGCTCTCCATAGAGTCGCTGTACCGGCCAGCGGCAATCCGGGCTGCCTCGCGCATGGCTTCGTCGATGCAGTCCTGGACCATGACGGCCAGTTCGATGCGGATACGCTCTGCGTACTCAATGATCTTGCGGTGCCTGAAGACAGCATCGACCTTGGCGCGGGCCACCTTTTCGGTGTCTGCACAGAGGTGGGCCAGCCCTTGCTCCTGCTCGAGGGTGTTTGTGCTTGGCGATTGCCACTGGAGGACCTGGGAGATGCGCGACTCGGACTGGGGAGACTGGGTGCGGAGGTCGCCGTCCTCGAGCTGGGAGTTGTTCTCCTTGAGCGAGGGTGTGCTGATCTCGATGGACGTATCACAGAGGTCCATGAGCAGCTCGACGATACGGGCCTGTGGGCGGCGGACGGCAAACGAGCGTGTCCTACTGTGCCCAAAGCCACCAGAGCGGTCTCTCGACCGAGCCAACGAGGTTCCCGGGGAGGACTGGGCAGATGGAGGCGGCCCGATGGGCATGCCCTTGTATTCGGCAACGGGGGGTGTTTGCTGAGGCTCGCCCGAGACTGGACGGCTCTGGCGCGCCTCGAGGCAGTCGAGGACCTTTACGATGGCGTGACGGTGCTCAGACAGGTTTTCCTGGGCCATCTGGACGTCCATCTCGGCGCGGTGCTCCTGGAGACAGAGGTCGGTGTGCTTCTCGAACCACCAGGGCTGGATTTGGCGCTCGCAGATGCGGCAGAGGACCGGGGGCGGTGGGCGGACTTGGCTGTCATTGTTGTCCTCGCCGCCATTCTCGGTGAGTTGGTTGAGGAAGCTTGCGAGGACCTCGGCGCCGGAGCCGAGTGAGTCGACAATAACGTCGGGGAGGTCGATCTGTATTTCGTTTGGCGCTGTCCATGGACGAATCATCCACATTGTCTATAGCATGTTAGTCACTATACACGCCCTCTCCCAGTCTTTTCTCCTCCTCACGCGGTGGGGAACTCGCAGCTTCCCGAGTACTTACATGGCTCTCTCCTCCCGAAGCACTATCATAGACCATGATCCCTTGGGCCTCAAGGTCTGCAATTTCTGGTTCTGGTTCTGGTTGTGGTTGCGGTTCGGTTGGCGGTTCCTCCTGCTGTTCTTGTTCTGGCTGCTGCTGCTGCTGCTGCATGTCTGGGTTGTCGATGTCATAGACGGATCTGAGCTTGGACAATGGACCAAGCTGGACGGCGAATCGGACCCTGTGGCTCCTGGAGTCATCTCTCTTCATGGAGTCGACGACGTCGGAGAAGATGCTCTTGCAGTCGCTGACGACGAGGTCGGACATTGGGCGGCCCTCAACGTCCTGTAGGCGGGTGCCAATGACATCTGTCCAGGAGGGGCTGGCCCAGCGGATGGTGCCGTCGAGATTGAGGTCCACAATGGCGTTGAGGGTCGACTCGGCCGCCTCACGGAGGTCTTCGCGCTCGTCGCGGATGTCCTGACTCAGAGAGCGCTCCATGGGACCCCCCTGCTCGGTGCGCAGCGTGGACACGGCCGGAGGGATTGCCAGGGTTGGCGGTGCCGGCGGCGTCTGGCTGCTGCTAGCCATGACTGCTGCGGTGGTGTGGTTGTGGTTGTGGCTTGCTGGCTTGCTAGACTTGGGGGGCCGTGAATATATTCACGCCCAGGGGGGCACGGACGATAGGGTGGGCAAATTCACTCCGGTATACGGAGTATTAGGACAGGACAGGCCTCAGGGGGGCGGGCGGCCAACCCGGGTTTTATGCGGCAGCGATCGGTGTTGTTGTTGTGGTGTCCCCAGATTTGCTTCAGGGGAGGGGCGAGAGAGGGCTCGTGGGTGCGTATACTTTCGTATGTGTTTGGACTGGTTTTGGTGTCTGGCCAGGGTGCCAGAAAAGACTAAAGGCCGGCGAGGTTCGGATACATGACTGGGTATGGGGATGCCGTGGCTTTCGGACGCGTTTGCCGGCGAGCGGCGGCGGGTTGCTGCTAGACAAGGTTGAGAGGTGTCAAGAGATGAAAGAGAAAGAGGTGCGAGTAGTCGTCTGGGCTCTGCAGGGGTCAAGGCAGTTGGGGACCGGATCCAAGGGTTTGTTTGTCGTCGGTGGTCGGTGGTCGGTGGATCTGGAGGTGGACTGCCTTGGACTGCCTTGGACTGCACTTGGAGTGGACAGCACAGTGAGCTGAGAGCTATTGTCGATTTACCGAGCGGCCCTCTAATATCTCTCTTGTCTGACTGACTAGCTGTCTGTCTGTCTGTCTGGTGACAATGAGGCAGGCCACGAATCAGGGACGCTGCTCTGCTTTCTTGGTTGCTTTGTCTTGTGCTTGCCAGATGCACCGGGGTTGCAACGAGGGAGGAACCGCTGAGGGGGAACCAGACGAGATGCAGAGGGAACAAAACAAGGTTGGGGGATCAAGCGAGCGGTCCAAGGCGCATTGCTGCTTGGCCAATGGTCCCCTTGGGCCTTGTGTGTGTGTGTGCGTCAAGCGTGTGTGTGTGCTCTGTGGGTGAATGATGGGAAAAGTGACCCACGGCCCACGGGGGACGACCCGTGGCACAGTGTGAGGGGGGTGCGGGTCGACGACGCTCTAGCAAGTCTCTCCCTGTCTGTCTCTTACGAGCACAACTACTGCACACACGGATTGAACAGACAAAGGCGCGCCGTTAACTGTCCCGTCGACTGTCCCGTTGACTACGGTGCTTTTGGTGGACTTTTGGTGTGGATGTGAGACGAAGCAGATATAGCGGGGCCGAGCAGGTGACGAGCCAGTTGGATGGCCGGATTGCCCAGCATTTGGCTCCGGCGCTCTTTCCTCTGCATGGCGCACTGTCCCGCACTGTGTCTCCTCTCTCTCTCGGCTGTGCTCTACGCTTTGCGCTTTGTCGGCTTTCATCTGTGAGGGTCATACTGAGGGTCATACTAAGGGTCATACTGAGAGTCACAGTGAGAGTCATACTCGTATTGTCATCACTGTTACTATATCAGGCGTAATACAGCACACATCATACAGCATACAGACTGAACCTGGTCCGGTCCAGTAGAGACCCCAGGACGACAAACCGGTGTGTCTCTTTAACGTGCCTCTCTAGTAAAGTACTCCGTAGTAGTGTCCCTCCCGCCCCCAGAATCCATTTCTGCATCAGGTCAAACGCCTTTCTTGTCTCCTCTTCTGTCTCTAGACTATTCTTCTCCTCCCGGCTGCATTCCGCTGCAGCGGGCGTCTTCTTGGCCGCTAATGCCTCCTACTTACAGGTAGCGATACTGGGTATTATTAGTATGTATCCTCCGTGACCATTTGCTCACCTCCCGACCCCATCTGAGCCATCTCTTGCACGACGTGATTGGAGCTGCCTGGCTGCATACATGCCACCACCACCATGCCACCACCAGCGGCACCACCAGCGGCACCACCACCACCATTAATACGTGACCCGTGCGATAATAATATTTCAGTGGTAATACTTCTGCGGATAATTCTGCAGATAATAACAACATATTTCTGTCGCTCCTCTGCGTGCCATTTCTGCACTCTTCTCTTCCACCCGTTCCGCCAGTTCTGGGCCACCTTCATGACGTGTTTGCCGGTTGCCGTCGTAATCCATTGAGTACATGTAAATATTAGTAGTACAGCACTCCGTACCATTACTACTAACTACCAGTAGTACTACAGCCAAGCAATCAAGGTAGGTACAGGTCACAAAGAACCAAATGGAAAGAGCGATCCATGCCGTCCATGCCATCCTGGCCCATCCATGGCTCGCAGGGCTCAGCCCCTCTCCTCGTCTCCCTCTTCCCTTTTTCCTCCTCCCTACATACGGAAACTTACGAGGTGATACCCCAATGTCTGTGACTGGTGGTATTAATAGTCGCCCCATACAGGGAGGACAAGAGACAGAGCGATATGCAAAAATGAGCAGGTTTGAAATGCCAATCATGACCGCCATGTTTCATCCATCGTAACATCTCGATTCGAACCATCATCAGCCAGACAGCGAGGCAGCGAGGCCGTCAGACAGCCATCTACATCATCAACAATGCCGCCATCCGCCGCCATCCGCTATCCGCCATCCACGAGCAGGGTACTACTACGCAGTAATACAATACTGGATTCTTGCAGCATATCTGTACGGCAAGTGTAGACGATGCACGACCTTGTTTATTGGCCACGAGGCCAAGAGTTGAAACCGAGTGGAGCCCCGCCCAGCGCCAGCAGCTTACAGCTCGAGTATGCACATGGACCCTGAAGGGGGGCGAATGGCCAGCAGGCGCAGACGGCAAGCCGGAAGCTGTTCCATGGACCATTTGCATGGCAACATGGCAACAATACGTCAACTCGACGTGTAAGTAGACCATGCCGTGGCTTCTTCTCGTATCAGCCCATGAACATTCATGGGACCCCCATACTTGCTCCATATGGAGTACATGTACACATTCACGTTATCTGATTTCCAATGGCTGTGCAGCCTGCAGCCGTCTGCTCATATTCCCCGAACCGTACGAGCAAGTAAAACGTCGGTCAAAATTCGTTACGACTTACTGACTGCTACTACCGCATGTGCTCAACTACTACCACAATACCAGTATTGCCTCTCGTATTACGAGTAGATGTGGTCATGTACTCGACGGACAAGCTCCCCAACCATTCCCCGACGCTGACTCGACTCTCAACACCAACTTAGCTTCCGGCTGACCCGCTGATAAATACTTCGTACATCCCGAGGGTGCACCAAACATCCTGTGTACGCGTCAAGAGGTCTTTCGAGTCGTAACCTGTCTAACGTGGCCAGTAGGTGGTAGGGCAACACAGCGCAGCGCAGCCGGTGGCCATATCGAATCAAGGCAAGGGAGGCAAGGCAGGTATGGCAGCATGGAAGCATGGAAAATCCTTACCGTCGCCACGAGGCAAACAAGCAGGTCCCCTGCCTGTCTGTGCTGCGAAAACGTCCCCGACTGCATGTGCATGTACGAGTACGTGCGAGTAGCACAAGTCGCCGTGGTGATGATTTCCCGGCAACGCACGCGTAAACAAAACAAACATTTGAACTGGCCGTGCCCTGTCGTCCCGCTGTCGTGGGTCATATTAGAGCGTGAGTCACTCTCCCTGGTTTACAGAGTATAACAGCAAGTTGGCAGGTTATAGCATGAGATGCCAATCATAGTACAGCAACGGGTATACCATGCCCGGGACCGGTCTATTGCCTCGTGGTGCTCAACGTGGGCGCGAATGACCGCCAATATCACACTGGGTAAAAATATAGAAACAAGATGAGATGACTCTTTATATCCCAACAGATTTTAACCCGTTCATTTCTAATGCCATACTGTCCTATGATTCTTCACGTCGAGTCGTGTCGTGATATTTATCAGAGCTGCCCTGGCGTTTATGTGGGTCCGTTCGTCCACAAAATTGTGCCCAGCGAACAAGGCTTTTTATACACTTCATAGCATCAATATACTCATTCACCGTGCTTTTTTTTTCTGAAAACCAACCAAAGCACACGTGAGCTGTCGCCCGACCGACCGACAGACTGACATCAACAGCACACGCATCCCTGTCAAGCCATGGCCGTATGTCTCCAGCTCACTCACCCCCCCGGTCATTCATCACATCACTCACAACGCTTGCTGCTGTTCACCCCCGCTGACCATCCATCCAGACCACCGTGGACATGACCTCGCTGTTCCGCGCCCCCGTCGCCGCCCGGGCCGCTCAGACGTTGGACCGGTCGCTCTTCTCGCGCACCCTGCCCGCCACGGCCGCCGTCGTGCGCGACAACCGCCTGCTGTCGCGGTACCGCAAGGATCTCGAGGTGACGCGCGAGGTGCTCAACATTGAGAAGCTGAGGCCCATTGTCGCCCATCCGGACCCTCTCCTCGCTCGTGAGGGGCACAAGTGTCTTATATTGGATCCGGGTGTGAAGCCATCTGGTAAGCGTCTTAAACTCAACTCTCACTGTGAAGGCACATAAAAAAAAAATGCAAACTTGACGATCCTTGCTGACCGCGTGCAGCTCCCGAATCATGGAGCTCAAAGCTCAAGGACGCCCTTGATGCTGGCGAACTCAGTCTCATCCCGTACAATGTCGACATAGACTACACGTACTGGAGCTATGGTATGCACCTCCCCTCATCCTCCCTCTATGAGTGATCTCACAAGCTAACCATTTCACTCAGTTGATGTCTTGAAATCCATTCTCCCGGAGAGTCTGCAGAATGACATTCCCAGCGGCTTCAATACGGCCGGGCACGTTGGTAAGCACACACCATGAGAGGGATCACCAACCCTATATACTTGCACTGGGGGTGACGCATGTACACTGGAGTGTCCCACTGACATTGAACCCAGCCCACCTCAACCTGCGTGACCAGTACCTCCCCTACAAGTACGTCATCGCCCAAGTCATCCTCGACAAGAACGCCCACATCCGCACCGTCATCAACAAGACGGACAGCGTCGGCACGGAGAATGAGTTCCGTACCTTCTCCTACGAGGTGCTCGCTGGCCCGGACGACATGCAGGTCGAGGTTCGCGAGAGCAACTGCACCTTTGCGTTTGACTACTCGGCCGTCTACTGGAACTCCAAGCTGAGCAACGAGCACGGCCGGCTGGCCTCGCTGTTCGCTCCCGGAGAGGTCGTCGCCGATGTCATGGCCGGCATAGGGCCGTTTGCCGTCCCTGCGGGTAGGCGCGAGGTCTTTGTCTGGGCGAATGACAAGAATCCCGAGAGCTTCAAGTATCTCACAAAGGCTGTTGAGAGGAACAAGGTAGGTCCCTGTCCCCCAACCCACCAACTCACGATTCTCTTTCTTCTCTTCGCCTGGTGGAAAAGAAGAACAAGCCACATCTCTGCCTCTGACGATCTACCCTTGACCCACGTATACTGACTGACGCCCCCCAGACCTCCCAATTCGTCAGGCCTTTTAACCTAGACGGCCACAACTTCATCCCCCAAGCGGCAGACATGGTCCTCGCCGCCTCCCAGCAAGGTCAGCACGCCACCATCCCCTCCAAAGCGAAGAAGCCATCTCGGTCGTCCGGCCAGGCCCCCCCTCCCCCCGTGGAGGTGCCTATCCCCCCAACCATCTCCCACTTCGTCATGAACCTCCCCGCCTCGGCCATAGAGTTCCTCCACAACTTCCGCGGCCTGTACCACGGACACGAGGACCTCTTCACCCCCACCACGGCCACAGAACTCCCCATTGTCCACGTCCACTGCTTCGCGCCCAAGCCCAATGACGATGCGGCCGTCGCGGGCGTCGTCGAGCGCATCCGCAAGGAGATTGGCGTGACGCTCCAGCACGGCGACTCCCGAATCGAGGGCCAGGCCGAGTTCCACGAGGTCCGCGACGTGGCCCCCAACAAGCTTATGTTCTGCGTCAGCTTCCGTCTCCCGCACGAGGTCGCCTTTGCCGCCAGGACGTAAGACGTACACGGGCACGCACGAACGCGTGCACTCGAGGTGTAGTCCAGTTCATGATCTCCAGCGGCAACCTGTCCTTGCTTTGCTTGCGGTTTGCGTTGTTGGATATACGTCTCTTGTGTGCGTATTCTGTCTCCGGAGGCCCTGCTGGTGGCTGTCCTCGCTTTGGTCGCGCGTCCTGTGCACATTATCGTTTCGAGGACACACGCGCATGCCTCGGATGGCCCTCGAGCTCGCAAGTCGTGCACACACAACCCGTTCCTCAACGGATGCATGCCCCGGGTTTACATCTCCGGTACTCGCTTCTGAACCCGTGTCCCGCTCTGCTCATTCCATTACAAACTGTCGTCCAACAAGGTCCATCTGACGACGCCGTGTTCTGCAAGCCCTCCCTACGTACCCAAATGTGCACATAACATACATGTATGTACGGAGTCAAGAGGAGGAAGGAGGGTGGTGCCGCGGTAGCCGGTCATCGAAACTCGCAAAACCGAGAGAGTGCCACCTCACTCTACATATCCCGGTCTACCCAGATAGGCTGTCCCCCTTCTTCTTGCGTGCTACTACGGTGCGGTGCGTACGACGCACCGCCGCCGCGGCCCTTCCCCCCGCCCCCTCCACTTCATTTACCCGGGACTGGATCGGAACCGCGTGTACCTGTATGGGGCAGAGGAGGAGGAAGAGGTTGCGCTTCTGCAGGATGCCGCCGTGCCCTGTTTCACCTTTTTTTGCCTACGAGTCTTCTGCCTTTCTACTGCTACGAGTGGCAGATTGGTAAGAGTGGCATGGATGGTGGGTGCAACCGTTCACGGCAGGGCAGGGGGGTATATTACTCTCCGTGTATGTATGTATGGACTGCTTCCGTACCGCACACCGTCTGCGGGGTGGAAGAGCGCAGCAGAGCCCAGAGGTGACTCGTCTCGTCTGGTTGAGATAGATCCCTTGGTTATCCCCCCTCCTCTTACTCCGTAGTCCTGTTTGTCACTGTGGCGTTACAGTCGACACCCCTCGGACGATCGGGTTGGAGGGAGGAGCCGGGACCCGGCGTGGCGTTAAGGAGATGGGACGAGCTGTCGTTGAGCCGAATTGGAAATATCAGTACAGGTCACTAGTAGTAGACGGGCGGATATAAACATCGAGATAAGAAGATTTAAAAAAAGAAGCAGTATTATTAGTGATTGATTGATTGACAAGGTTCGGGTCCAGTTTACAAACATCCATCAGCTCAGACTTTCGGACGATGCAACACCCCGCCGTTCTCCGCAGATGTTGGCTTTACGCTGTGCAGACAGACATTGAGAGTAACTCGTATGTGTTGGTTCGCAACAATATGTCAAGATTAATTGACTAACGGGTTGACGCCCGTCGTGGACCAACCCTAAATATCCCGACTGCTGGTATGCAATACGGAGTAGATGTACTATCCGGTTCAATTGGGACCAGCCTCTCGGCGAAACGAGCCCAATGTCGGTTGCCGTACCGGCGGGCGCTGGTCAAGGCGAGTTAATACCCCTACTACTTAACACTATGAACTACCTATTCCGTGGGCCGTGGGTCGTAGCCGACAAGACATTCCGAGCGTTCGGCAATAAGGAACATGGCAATAAGGTGCCGAAGGACGACGCGAGTTGTGTTGCCTCTTGCTGCAAGGACGGACGGAAGACGGAAGTGTCCGGGAACAAGCGACAGACTTGCATACATGAATATACGGAGTAATAATACTAATGGTACCTCCGTACATACATGTGTGTATGTACGTTAGCAGTCGGGTGGTGCTCCGTACATGGACTTTGCAGCAGACCGGCAGCGCCAGCAGCAGCCACCACCCAGTTCGCATCTCGTATTACGCGCAGCATCACACCAGAGAGCAGAGAGCAGAGCATAATCCTGATTTCCATCTGCGTGTCTTCTCTAGACTCTGGTTTACTACGGCATACATCATGCTCGCAGTGACTTCTGCAAGGCTTGTCAATGCCTGTCGTCTGATGGTTTATTAGAGTCTGGGGCTGCGTTTTGTGTGTCCCCCGCTTCCATCAATGTCGATTGGAACTCACCATCTACGGAATCCATGTATACAAGGGAAGGTCAGCCAAGTGATGGATGTGCGATAAGCTTCCGACGCACAGGCTCCGAACGCGCAGGCTGCAGCCGCACATGTTGGCCGGTGGCCGGGTGGCGAGTTTCAACAACAAGAACAACAACAAGAACAACAAACGTCTTTTTTGTATTCTCTGCTGCAATTGTCCGTGGATTTTTGCAGCAGAGTAGTAATAGTACTCGTAGAGCATGAGGCCCATCAGGGTCCCCCCTTGTACCCACGAGTACGACTGGGAACTGGGGATGATGCCATGGCGGGCCCAGCACGTTATCGAAACCAAAAAGAACGGGAACAAAAAGAAAGAACCAGGGAGAGTCTAGAGAGTCTAGATACGGGGCTAGACAAGGTAATAGACACTTCCGTAGATGTAGCGTACTCTTACGCCGCGGCTGTCGCCTTGAGGCTCGCAACGGTCCCGAGCCACATGCGCGGAAGCTGAAGGGGCAGAAACAGGCTTGGCTTGGGACACCACGACACGCGGCCCCAAGAGTTGATTCGACTTTGCGCCATACCTGTACATGCTACGGTACAGATGGCCATACGAGTTACATGTACTCGCAGTACGCCTTGGTATGATGCGTGGTGTGTGGTGTGTGGCAATTGAGTGGGAAGGCTACTCGTAAGTGGGAAGGCGAGATAGTTCACTCTGAGGGGCAGACAGACAGACACAGAGAGGGGAAAATGAGAGTGAAAATGGTGGTGGTCACGTCGACGTGGATGCGATGCGATGCGATGCGATGCAATGCATGGCCATGCAATGCAATGCAGGTGCAGTGCCCTCTTTCTCTCTCTCACTCACACACACACTCTCTCTCCCTCTCTCTCTCATATTAATCCCCGCCAACCATGATGAAGAATGTGCATCCCGTCCTCTCCTATCATGAGCAATCCAGATGCAGGTGTGGCACGGCAATTATGAGCGACGACGAGTTGAGTAGAGGTCGAGAGGTTGAGAGGGAGCATTGAGGCCATTGAAGCCATTGACTACTGCAGACATGAGACATGCAATGGTACGAAACCTAACCCATTTGTTGGACGAGGTGTGCGATTGGAAGATTTTATATCCTATCAGACTATACCTGTAGACTGTAGTAGCGTTCCGTGGCGTAAAGCTGACAGGCTCACACTCGCCCTGTTCATTCATCTGGACTCTGTTCTGTATGTACTTTTGTACTCCTCACAAGTACATGACAGGCAGAGTGAGTGAGCAAAGTGAGTAAACAAAGTAGAGATGGATACGATGCAATAATGCCGCTGACCCGCAATATCACTACGTGCCGTACAGAGAAGGTACAAGTCCTCCTTCCTCCATCAGCAGTATTTCCATATGCTGTGTACCTTCAATCGACTGATTGGCAGGGGACCCAACCTTGAGGCCAGAGGAATGAGGGGCAGCAGTTAAGCACAGCACGGTCAGATAAGGACATGGAGATCCAAGCAACCAAGATACGGCCCGTTGCACACACACACACAATCTCTGCCAGGGACTTCTGTCTGATCTGCCTGATGTGTACTCTGCATTTCTGTAGGCTCATCTCGGCATGCCCTGTTCTGCTTTGCCTGCTTGCTCTCATCTCCTCTGCTTACCTGCACTCTGTACTGTTGAAGCTCGTGAGAGGTGATAGTACTACTGCCGTGGCACGTCGGAGAATACATGTACATGGGCGCAAACCAAGGCAAGTATGTGGATTGATGAGTCCGCGACTGACTGACTGCATCTCTGACAAGCTTTTGTGGCCCCCCCGCAGTTCTCAGGCTGCAACAACGACGTCCAATGGCGTGATGACAGGAGTCAACGTTTCTCCCCAGCACGATTGCCAAGTATTGTTGCTGCCAGTGAGCTGCCGACTGCCAGTGAGTTGCTACCGCTGCCGCTGCCGCTGCCGACCTTCTATCTGGAGATGTAGACAGCTTCCCGTACGTACGGAGATCCCGGGTCTCGTATTTAGTATGGATTCATCACGTGGTGGCGAGGGGTTCTGGGCTGGGCTCGGACCACACGATAATCCCGCGGATCACCGCGCGGCGAGGATCATTCATACATGTACTCGTCCTCGTACTCATCATTCCGTGACTGAAGAGTAAAAAACTGAAAGATGGACCGTGCCATCTCGTCCGGTGGCCCGTGGTTGGCCGCATGCACAGGGGGCAAACCGCCGAGCCGGGAACCCGATGGGAACCCGATGATGGCCCACTGCTTGTGCTTGTTGCCGCCTCACCTCGACAAGTCGCTCACTTGCATATGCAATAATATTGCTCCGTACTCGTACATGCTCGTAGCAATTGATGCGGTTCGTTTCCCCCTTGAACGGTGCAGTGCAACTCCGTACACGTTGGCCATTTGCTGCTGCCTGGGTTGGAGGAATGTGGAGATGGCGGGAGAGTGCAGGTACTCATTATACTCATCATACTCATACTCGTCATACTCATACCCGTGCTCATATCCGTATGCTGTGTTGGTCAAGAACCACGATGTGTGTATGGCATGTCGGACGACTGGCATACCGCATTCGGCCCTCGCTCGCTATAGCCGTACCGTATATACTCGTACATACATCCGTCTGTACATACATGTCAATGCCGCTGCAGTCGTCCGCGGGCCGCCAAGGGTTGCGGGCGGATGCACGGCTTGGGCGGTAGGCTCAATTCAATCCAGTCCAACTCGGTGCCTCGTATCGCCATGGTGTCGTATCGACAGAGGTAAACTCGCCCTGGTTGGAAGCCAAAAACGGCAGCACACTCACACGCCCATACCTGTTCTCTAGACTCTAGTCTCTAGCCCATACTACTATATTCTTGGCTGTCTGGCCTCTTCTGGGTAATGGTGTTTCAGCATCTCGGACGGCAGCCAATCCATTGAACCAACCATGTGCTGCTCGCAAATCCCGCCATGTTCCTTGGGCAATGGCTGTGTCATTGCATGTGTGTATCTGCGTCAATCAACACCTCAAGTACCACCATGTGCGTACTATGTGTGTGCGTGTAATGCCTGACAGCCTCTGTACCAAGGGAGACAAGCCATGCCAATGCCATGCAGCCAGCAGCCAACCCCCTCCCCTCCCCCAAAGTGGCGTTTCTGGGGGACGCGGGGGCGCAGGCGGCAGAATGGGGTGGACACTGGGAACAGGGCAGCCAGAGCAGGGCAGAGGGGGACACGGCAGAGGCCACGGAGTAGAGGGTTGTGACCCGGTAGGCCGTAGCTCAGGCAAGCCAAGGCGTGAGGTTGAGCTTGATTGCGTGCGTGCGTGCATCGCGTGTTGTGACACGGCTCCGACATGAGCAACTTGTGTACACATACATACAGGTATGCCTCGTCATTCATCAAACCAAGTCCAGCTGCTGCGTTGCCATTCAATCATTGTAGTGCTGACTGACGAGATCTGCTGACCTCTGTTTACTGTGGTACTCACTCATACTTGTGCTTATACCTGCTGTGTTCTTGTGTTCCCATGCGAATGAGTTTCGTTCCTTGTATGAGTACGAGTACGGGGATTGAGAGATGAGGGACGGATATGGCAACAGGCATGGAGATACGTGGACTGGGGGGGATTGAGAGATAGCAGATGCAGACAAGACGACGACACCCGAACAAGAGCATCCGGACCAGCAGGGATCTGCGTCAATGGTTGTCCGTCGGCATGCCGTCCCCGGATTCCTCCACGTTGGTCCCTGTTGCAGTCTTGAGCTGTGTCTCACTGTCTCGAGTGTACAGAGTACTCTACCTACTTGTCTCCCTGCTCGACTGCTCATGCTCATCTACGAGTACTCATCTGCAATGTACGAGACGTGTCTGTCTGTGTCTCTGACCCGCATCCCTTGGTAGACAGGAGACGGGAGGTAGCTGTGGATGTTTTACTCCATACAACTTGGGGTATGTACAATGTAGTTTAGTACTCGTACTGCTGAAAGACTAGTATGCAACTGTATGTTGATGCCTTGATGGCGTCTTGATGGTGAGCACAATCGTGGCCGCCATTGATCATGGACTCACAATGGGAGTAGCCATAGTCAAGGAGTGCTTCTCCGAGAATCATGTACGGAGTACCATTCAACTAAATAATACCTGTACTCCCTCCCCACACACACTGATCAAGTTGCCAAGTACCATGGACCATGGACCATGGACCATGGCCAGGCCGACGAGTACTTACGGCGTACCGTGGTGGCCGAGTACCTTGTACCCTTTCGCCTCCTCCTCCCCACCCATCCATCCACCATCCACCATCCAGCGGACCAGCACCAGCAAATCCTTGTTGGACCCCTGTGTTGGCCCTGCGCTGCAACCGTAGTCAATCATACTCGTACTGGTCTCTGGTCTCTGGCACTCGAGTCTCATCAATCATACTACTGGTTTACTCCGTACTGCATCCCCTCTTGAACACTTGAGAAACCTGTCCCCCTCCCGCGGAACCGTAACCAAGATCCCGTCACCGCCCACCCAGTCCGTCTGTCCATCGTTATATGTCTCTCTGTTCTGTCCAGTTGTCCGGCTCTCTAAAAATCCGCCCACGGCCACCCTTCTTTCTCTTCCTCTTCCTCTTCCCCCCCCCCCCTCTCTCTACTTAAATCATCAATACAAATCTACGAGTATACAACTTCTACATGATATCTTCATCCTTCCGCGGGAACAAACAACTGGGTCCCTTATTTTTCGTAGCCTCGCCTGCCGCTGCGCACAGCCCATCGCCCACGCCGGTTCTGGTTCTGGACCATTTCAGCCTCCACTTTTCTCCCCCCTCCAAGAGCCGCCCCAGAACAGGCAACGAAGAGAAGGAAAAGTTTCCAGTATTATCTACCGTCGTACTCAATACTTGAATACCGACAGTCATTACTGGAGCAAAGCCATAAGAAGAAGGAGGATTGGTTATTAGAGGAGCCAAAGAAGAAAAAAAAAAGGCAGACCGGATAGAGTCTGCAGAGACCTCTTCCCCCCCGCTCAGCGAAGAAGAAAAAAAAAAAGAGGCTGAGACTAAAAATCAAGATCCCACCACACACACACTCATTCAACCCATTCGACACTAAAACGAACAAGAAGGGAAAAAGACGGAAAGAGGCAAACTGAGAGGCACCACACCAAAGAGGCACCGCACCAGAGAGGGGAAATCTGGGAGAAAGAAAGAAACTTGTCGACGGACTGCTCCTTCCCAGAAAAGTCTCCACCCACCCACACAACACACACACACACCAGAGACTAGGAGAGAGAAAGCGCACCGCAAAGTCTTGTCCGTTACCCGTTTGCTCGTACCGCGCTGGGTGACTAACATTGAGACTAGCATTATTGCCTCGAATCATCTCTTCTCCCTCACTCACTTTTACGAGTACTACTACCGAGTGGTAATAGTACTTTCTACCTATACCAAGGTACCAAGTATTACTACTATACTCGCTACCACGCCAATTTCTCTCCTCTCTCTCTCTCTCCCTCCCTCCTCGAGAGAAAGAAGAAAAAGCATCCGATACGCCCTCTGCAGCGATCCTCCATGATCCTTTAACCTCACCCATACCCGCAATCCACCACCTCGGTGCTGCGGCGTTTTGACTCTCAAAACGCGCCCTTGCAGCCCTTCGCTCGCTCTCACCTCTCCCATCTCCGTTCGACCGTCCGGTCAGACTGGACGCATCTTCATCCTTGAAACCCTGAATACCAACCCGACCCGATCCGATCCCCCAAGGGCCCTTGATCCCCTCGACAAACTCGCCCGCCATGGCCGTCGTCATCACCACCGACGAGGCTTCCTCCTACTTCTCCTCCCCTTCCGCACTCCGGCGCTCACACTCTCAATCACACTTTGCCGCCCCGACAACATCGTCTTCCTCTTCCTCGTCCTCTCCCTTCTCCGCCGCCGCCGCCGCCTCCTCCTCCTGTACCAATCTGCAGTCTCTCTACCACCAGCCTAGTAGCCACTCTCACAGTCACACCACCACCACCACCCGCTCATCCTACTCCCGCACATCGGAACCCGCCTCGTCGACGGCCGACTCCTCCCCGCGTCTCGCCACCGCCAACGCCTCCTCCAACCCGTCGGTTGCCTCGACGCCCTCGAGCAACTTCTCCCTCTTGTCCGACGAGTACGACGACGAAGATGACCAAGACGCTGACTACAGCCACCACAACGGCTATGGCAACGACCTGATGGCCACCACTGCCACAACCACGACCAGCAAAACATATCTGCACCCGCCTGCGTCCAGCCCGGCCGCTGGCTCGAGTACCCCCGACGAGACCGAGGAGCAGGTCGAGGACGTCGACATCGACCACGATACCCCCAAACCCGACACCCCCGAGGTCCAGGAGCACGCCGAGGACGACTCGGCTGTCTCAACGCGTCCCTCGCGCCAGGTCGACTACCTGTCGCACGAGTGGCGTGAGGAGGACATCTGGTCCTCATGGCGCTACATCATTAACCGAAGGGGCGAGTACGCCAACAGTGCCAGGCTGGAGAATGCCTCGTGGAGGACGTGGATGAAGGCCAAGAATAAGCTGAGCACCGTGTCTCCAGAGACGCTCAACTGGTACGTCCATACTCTCTTCTTTCTCTATAACCTCACAGTCTCTATTTCCTTATATCTGGACCCCTTGCTAACCCTCCCACAGGCTCAAAGACTGCGACGTGACATGGCTGTACGGCCCTTTGCAGCCGGGGCCTAACCAGGCCAGCGCGGGACGGTCCGGGGCAGGCAGCAGCGCGCTGTCCAAGTCCGGGTCGGCGTCGAACCTGGCCCGCAAGAAGCCGATTCTCAAGAAGCGCAGCACCTCGGAGGTGATGCTGCAGCGGTCGCTGTCGACGGCCTCGCTACTCAAGCAGGCCGCCGCAGCCGTGCAGGCGCAGGAGAAGGAGACGACCCGGGGGATTCTGCGCCCGAGCTTCGGCCGCACCTCAACCGACTACGCTGCTTACCCCTTCACCCGCCGCATGTCGCAGGGCAACCTGGCCGTGCCGAGCAGCCTGTACACGTCCACGGCCGCCTCGAGCCTGGCCTCGCCCTCGGTCGAGCGCAAGCACATCCACTTCAACGAGCAGGTGGAGCAGTGCATCGCCGTCGACGTCAAGGGTGATGGGGATGACGATGATGCCAACGCGCGCGGCCGGTCCGCCGTCTTTGACGACTCGGACGACGGCGACAGCGACTCGGACGACGGCATCGTCATGAAGCGCTCCCGCTCCCGCAAGAAGCCCCCCGTACTCAACCGCCGCCGCCGCCACCGCACCACCACCTCGTCCTCATCGTCATCGACCGCCTCCCTGCGCGAGATGGGCAAGACAACGAGCACCACCACCATGGAGGGCAACAACGCCGCCAGCAAAACCACCATTGCCATGCTCCCTTCCACCACGCTCAAATACCGTGAGGACACCCCCGAGCGCTCCGACTCTGCCATGAAGCACAGCACAGGCAGGAGCCCCCTCGGATCGCCCAAGTCGTCCCAGGAGACGCTTCGCCCGTCCAAGTCGAGAGGAAAATTCATGCTGGGAACGGACGAAGATGACGACGAAGACGAGGATGATGCGCAGCAGCAGAAGAAGCAGAAGCAGCAGGCCAGTGACGACGACGAGGCAGCCAAGGCTATTGATGGCTTCTGCAACCCCGACGGCGACGATGCCGGCCACGACGACGCCTGGCTGCGACAGCAGCACGAGGACGGTGCTGTCGGTCAGGAGGCTGCCGACAAGGGCCTACAGCGCACCGCGTCGGGGATGCTCATGCCGTATGATGAGGCTGATGCCGCGAGACGGGACGGCGTGTTTGGCCGGGTCGTCGACACGGTCAACACGGCCAGGGATATTGCTCATGTCATTTGGAATGTCGGGTGGAGGAAGTGATGCTGCACCCTCTACCTCTACAGCTATCACCATGTCTACGATACGATTCATTGGCATTATCACCGCCCACGATTCCGCCTCAACCATGCGACTCAGTACGTTCACCGTCAACTCTCGACAGTCAAGCCAAATCAAGTCATACACCAGACGCGACACTATTACATCGACACTCGATACTCTCCTCGGCATTACACGAAGTCGACTCTCTCTTCCATTCCATTATACGCACTCTTGATATTACACCAAGCCGACTTTCTCCCATTTCATTGTACACCTGCGTCACTGCGTCATTCCCAATACGACTCCGTCATTCTCAATTCGACCACGCCCGACCGTGCCAATCACAATCGGACACACGAAACACAGTCAGTCACGAGGCTCTCCCACGCCACGCCACGCCACGCCTGCCTGCCCCAACATATTCACCAACGCGGGGACCCCACGCTTCCAGGGTAAAATACCCGTGACCCCAGCCAGGCGCCCTTCACGCCCCTCTTTGCCACGGCAAATTAGCAACACCCCTTGCCACTGGCACTGCCTCGGTTGACACATTGAACCAGTCAAGTCAACTCTGTCTTTTTTTGTCTTTTTTTCTAGCTTTTCTTTACTTCTTTTTTTTTCTTTGCCCTTGTCTTCTTCTTCATGGAGGACGGCGTTCTCTAGAGCAACTTGTTTTTTTCTGATTCCTTTCAGCATTGGGCACATCTGGATAATTGGTAGCGTTGCTTTTTTTTCTTCTTATCAGAACAGGGAACAGTAAAAGTAGATGGTACTACGGTCGTCGGGTAATGGGAATCTTGATTTTATTCAATACAGGCATGACATTAGTATTGACCTGGTGATTTGCCTGTGCTTTCCCTGTGCTTGCTTGTGCAGGAGGGCATGTGCCTATGGCTTGCCTTGAAACGTAATACGAGTACAGACAGAGTATTGCCTGGCTTGGCTTGGTGTACAGTGTACCTGTAGTTTGTATGATCCGCATTGTCTTGGACGTAATATATTGCCTAGCTAGCCTGTCCTTTGTTCCGGCGACGTAATATTGCCTGGTCTGGCCTGGCTTGGCTGTCTTGACAACGTGATGTATTATTGCCTCTGGTCTTGGCCTGCCAACTGCCTGCTGTAGCTGACCTGTTTCGCCCACGCATGCACTAGCTATCATCTACAGTCATCTACAGTCATCTACAGTCATTGACAGTAGGCCATTTAGGTACTCCTTTTGTTGGGGATGTGGGGTGCACTACACTACACTACACTACACTGCCTTCTAGCTAGCCTCCAGGTCAAGTTTCCCCGGCCCGGCCTGAGCCATTCCAGGGCCGACGACGTCATGGGATGGATCAGGCTGATGATTGATGATTGACCACTGGACTGATGATCCACCAGACTTGGAAGTCGAGGGTCACAGCCTGCAAGTAGAGTTTAAGTTCAAAGATCCAGGGATCAGGGGATCAGGTACGATGCGGTACGTACTGGACGCTGCCGTGGCAGGTACAGTACAATGGTTTGGCCAACGGTGTACATTACTCGCGATGGTTGATGCTAGCATGTCACTGGTGATGCCATAACGTACGGTCCAGGGTGACTGGTACGTAGATGACGATGCTCTCGGCGGTACAGGTATGATGCTGTGGCTTGATATGTCTGGAGGTTTTCATCCAGGGTACCCGGTGATAGATGACTGTCAGGACTCCATGGCTGAGTGCTAGACTACCCTATTGATATGATGCAAGTGTGTTGATGCTCAATCTTGAAGGATTGGAATCTCGAAGTCTTGGTTGACAGTGTTACATAGATAGTATAGGCAACCAGGCCTACCGAGTGCTAAATACTAATACTAATGCAAGTCTATAGGTCGATACTGTTACATGATACACGATATAGTACAATGGTCTACAACTCAAACTCAGACTCATCCTCTGCAGGCTCCCCCTTGCTCCGCGGCCCCCTAAACTCCAAGGCCTTGACTCGAATCTCGCCAGCATGCACATTGACATCCTCAATCTCCACCACAAACTCATCCCCAACCTTGACATCCTTGAGCAGCACGATCCCACCCATGTCATCGACGTCGAGCATGGCATCTAGACCAAACAGGTCGATATGGCCCAGCAGCCCGGGCTTCCACCGCGACGACACTGTAAACGTAAACTTCTGAAGCGCGCTGCCAGAGCCGCTGCCGCTGTCACTTCCGCTGCCAAACCGCCACGCCCTCGCCAACGCCATGAGGATCCAGTCCTTGTCGCCCCTCGAGACCGTCTTGGCCATCTTCTCGCGCATGTGCAGCAGTGACAGCATCCCGCTCAACTTGTCCTCCGAGAAGGGGAGGCTCGCCTGTAGACCGGTATTGGCAGCAGGCTCGCTGATCGCCTCGCCGATGGTGCGGCTGCTCTCATACTTGAGCGCGGCATGGATCTGCCAGTGCACCAGTAGATCGGAGAAGCGCCGGAGCGGCGAGGTGGCCTTCGCGTACATGTCTATCCCCATGATGAAGTACGGCCGCGGTGTCGTCGACAGCTCCACCCCCCCCGTCAGATTGGTGAGCTTGACGCGCTGGTCGCGCGAGGGCTCGACCCCACGCTCGATGCAGGGGTAGATATCACGCGTGGCATACTCCAGAGCCGCCTCGTAGGCTTTCGGGCCCGACGACTTGGTGTCCCCCCTAAAGGGCGCGGGGATCCCCCTGTCCGAGCACCACCGCGCGGCCACCTGTCCGGCCAGGACCATCAGAGTGCTCACAACAGAGCACGTTGTGTCCTGCTCGCGCGTGATACTGATGTACGGGTCCGGGGGCACCCAGCCCGGCACCGCCTTGTCTGGCGAGGGGCCGCCCTCGCTGCTGTACTCCACCTGCACGGATGAGCCGGGGAAAAAGTACGGCCAGGCACCCCGCTCGAGACGCTTCTCCCGCAGCCCCTCGGCCAGGTCGTACAATGTTGCGAGGGTGTTTCTGGCGGGTTGATCCAGGTCGTCAGCCTTGGTCATGACCCTGTTGCTTCCAAAGGATTTCTTGTTGGGAGCGTCGGGAGAAGGGGGTGTCCCGACAGACAGCTCGCGGGGCGCGGCGGCGGACGGGAGCGGCGAGTCGCCGCAAAATTCGGCCACGTCCTCGGGGTCCATATACACAACGTCATGCACCCTAGTGGGCTCAATCTTGTAGTCTAGAATGTCGCCCTTGCGGTTGACCTTGGCACTGAAAGTGAGGGCCGGGGTGCCGCCGGGGGCGAGCGAGTACTTGCCCACGAGGTCGGCGACGTCGCCGCCCTGACTGGCACCGCCACCGGCCGGGTCCGACAGCATGGCCTGGAAGTGGCCCTGCAGATAGATGTTCTCCGGGATGAGCTCCATGTACCGGGCGAGTGGCGAGTCCGGGCTGATGCCCGAAGCGGGGTCCGCGGCGTGGACGTGAATCCAGTAGTCGCCGTGGCGGCCGGTGGCCTCGAGGGAGACGCCGTCGTCAATGAGGACGGCGCCCGGGCCATCGATGCAGAAGACCTTCTCGTCGAGGGGGCGGTCGACGCGGTAATCCGCAGCAATGTCCGGGCGAACCGACCCGGCCACGTCAGGGTCGAGGGAGCGCGCGAGCCCACCACCGCGCACGATGCCTGTGTCTGGGAAGCGCACCCTGTACCGCGAGGGCACCTCCCAAAGGGGGATTACGCCGAGCTCCTGCAGCAGGGTCCAGGCGGTGGACTGGTCGAGGCGCACGTCGCCGTAGAGGTCGAGGGCGCGCAGGACGACGGAGCCGTAAGCGGAGAAGCGCGAACTGGGCTCGAACAGATCGTAGCTGGCCCACCACTGCAGATACGAGATGACATCCCAGCTGGCCTGGGACCACTCCACCTCGGGCACTATGGTGGGCTCGTCGAGCGGTGCGATGGCGCCCCGCGCCCACCCGCGCCGCTGCCGGTTCGACAGTACCACCTGCCGCGCCTTGTCGACGAAGCTGCCCAGTGGCGTGCGCCGCAGCGCCAACTCGGCCGATGGATCCGACATCTGGCTCGTCGTCACCCAATAGCCGCGCACCATGGCAGACACCCGGTTGATGGTCTGCATGAAGGTCTGCGGGAACACCTCGAACAGGTGGTCTCGGCGGTGGCAGTCGCTGCTGGGGCTGACGGGCCGGAAGGCGATCTCGTCACGATACAGCGCCGTGTGGACCGCGTAGAGAGCCGCGGCGGGGAACTCAGCTTCGTCGTCGCCGTCGGCTCCGGGCTTCACCCCTCCCTCCTCCTCCTTCTTCTTCTTCTTCTTCTCCTTCAACGACGCCGGCAGCAGCGTGTCGGCTATCTCAAAGAGGCTCATGTACCTGACGCGGTCTCGGTGCGACAGTAGAATCCTCGCGCGGTCGAGGTTGTCCATGTTGCGCAGGTACACGGCCTGCGAGTCCTTCTTAAAGTTCGTCATCTTCTCGAGCAGAGCCGCGGCCACGGCCCGCGACGGTCCCCGGTCCTCCTGCCGCGCGAGGTCGAACTCCTCGACAGTGCTGCACTTGGGCATGTCGTCGAGGATGGGACGGATCTCGGCCGCCGTCGCAAAGTTGGCCACCGTGAAGAGGGAGCCGTAGCCCATGCTCATGACCCACCGGCCCTGGCTGCCGTAGAAGTGGTGCCGGCCGCCAAAGAAGCCGAGGTATACGGCGAAGATGGGGCTTCTCGCTCCGGGCGCCCTGCAGAAAGTGTCAGCCATCACACACACACATAGACACACACTGGACAGCAAAAGAGTCTGCTATAGAGTACAAATGAGGGAAAAAAGGAGACAGGGAGATCATACCTCAGCTCCACTAGATCTCCCGGCTGCCTCGAGTCGACGCCAACCTCAAAGTCGCGCTGCGTGAAGTTCCTGTCCTCCCCAGAAGACCCAGACATCCCCACGCTGACCACGCCCAAGCTCTCCACGCCGGGAGCAGCCGTCGTCTGCGGGCGCGACAGGTTGTTGGCCACCTTGCCGGACAAGGTGGTGTCTGAGAGCTCGTTGAGCTCAAACTCGCGGAGGAGCTCTTCATTCTCGGCGGCCCATACGCGCAAGCGCTCCCGGATGGGCAGGGGCTTCTGGTATGTCTTGGGGGTTGTTGCATCTAGCTTCGGAGCACGCGGCGGCGGGGACGGCGGCGGCGATGCCGAAGAGGTCGAGGTGGAAGACAGGAATGCGGCGGTGGCGGCGGTGCTAGGACGAAGTGTAGTGCTGCTGGTAGCAGCTATTCGGGTGCGCCCCGAGGCCTGGATCAGGGCCACCCCGTACTGCTGGCGGAGTCGGGACGAGCATTTCGAGCAGACATAGGGGATCCTGCGGGGTTGTAACATGGCTGGAACTTGGATGCAGGTTCCGGGGTTCTGCTATGGTGGACTAAACGAATTGAATATTTGCGACTGGCGTGTAATATGCCATGTACGAGTACGAGGTACGCGACCACCGTCGCGACGTCACGTGAGATATAACTACCCTACATTTGCCGTTGCGGATTTGGGGAGCAAAAAGGGGCAAGGCTGTGATCGTTTTCGGGGTTGTTAGCATGTCAATATAATAGCATGCATGTATTGAAGTGTTTATTCAATTCTCAACATTCTTTTCATGTTGTTGAAGTACGCGTTGGGCGTATAATCAATAGAAGCGCTTAGAGTGGTCATGCGATCAATTACATCGTCAATGGCATCATACACAGGTATGAACATGTACATTTCAAGCTGCGAATATGAGCTACCAGTCGATCACTAGTGGCGTTTGCACTGGTATGCGGGAATCGAACAACAAAAGGCAATCTGAACACTAAAGTATGTACAGGCACTCATAAACAAATGCGAGATTGACGCGTTACAGATATATCACATGTAGAGGGATCCTTGGCAGCAATCGTCGCGAAGGCAGGCGTACACCAAACATATAGAACAGCTGTTTGTCGCGGTCACGAGTGTTCAATAACATTCGTACTCGTATAGACGCAGCTCAGAGGACTGGAATCATTGAACCTACTGCACTCACAAGGCGACAACGTAAGGAATCATCATGCCACTATTGATTACTTCAATCAACCGTATGTACTGTCCTCGCAAGCCGCAATACCAATGCAATGGTTAAGGCGGCAGGGCGGCCAGCGAGGGCCGAGGCAGAAGACAGTCTTGGATCGCGACACACTTGTCTCTGGATAAGTTGTCTGAGCGAGCCAGTCTTGCCTTCATACTTCCGGTGATTTGGACAGCACACAAGCGCCAGCCTGCCAGCCAGACACTCTGTAGACATCGAGTATTACTATTCCTCGGTGGTCTGAGTCGCTCGGAGCTTTCCCTGTGGAACATTGGGGCCTGGGCTTGGCTGGGCTAGCAATGGGCGCATGGCGGCACCTTGGAGCTGGGGGAGACATGGAATTGGGTCCGCGCGTGGTGCTCGAGTGCAGGCAGACAGGTCTCGCATCGACCCTGCGACCCTCTCTCAACCCTCTTGTGTCCCACTGTCCTCCGATGCAAGTGAAAAGGGGGGG